>JAWPHD010000210.1:382500-569239 GCA_037043455.1 Cyrtodaria siliqua
GTGAAAGAAAAGGAAAAGAAAAGAAGGAAGAGAAAATAATACATAGAATAAAGTCTGGAGGCAACTCGACGATTTTTGAGTCGAGTTCAACATTTTGAGAGGAGCATAGTGACAGGTATCACTCGAAAGAGTAATATCTTACATGTGACGTGGTACCCGTGTTCAGCCCTGATGTTGTATATGACAGGGGTAAATTTAGGTCAAAGGCCATGACTCTTTTTCAGAATATTTAAATGAATACTTGAATGTACATTTTTGAAAGCCATTATTATTTTGTTTATGCACGTAGCATAGTTCGATCATAACCTAACATAAGTAAAAGGCTCACAGGTGAGCTGATATATGGTGATAAGTCTTCGTCCGTCGGTGCGCCCATCCGCCGTCCATCCGTCCATACGCCGTCTGTCCGGAAGAACGTCTTGTAGCCACTCAATGAAATGTGAGTCGAGTTCAACATGTTTCGAGGAGCATAGAGACAGGTATCATTCGAAAGGGTAATATCTTAACTTTGTCGTGGTACCTGTTCTGCCCTGATTTTGTATGTGACAGGGGTAAATAAGTTAACATAAGTAAAAGGCTCAGATGTCAGCTTATGTACGGTAAAAGATCTTCCTTCGTCGTCTGTCCGTCCACCAATCCGCCTTCCGTCCGCCCATTTGCTGCCTGTCCGGACGAACGAGTATTAGCCACTCCATGAATTCCGAGTCTCGTTCCAAATATTGCGAGCAGGAAAAAGATAGTTATCACTCGAAAGGGTATTCTCCCGTCTTTGTCATGGTACCCCTGTTCAGTCCTGATTTTTGATGTAATCGGGGTAAATTGAGTTCAAAGGTCATGACCCTTTTTCACAATAATTAAATAAAAAAAATGACATGTAATTTTTGAAAAGTATTATTATCATTCCGTTTGTGTATGAAACTACTTTCGGTAATAAGCTAACATGAGCCAAAGGTTCATATGTGAGTAACTCTATAATGATAACTATTTTATCAATACGTCCGTCCGTCCATCCGCCGTCTCGTCCGCCCATTCGCCGTCTGACCATTAGTAATATGTTGACCAATCAACGAATTTTGAGTTGAATTCAACATTTTGAAAGTATCATAGAGACATGTATCATTCGAAACGGTAATTACTTGCATTTATCGTGGTACCCGTGTTTAGTCCGTCCTGATTTTGGATGTTACAGGTGTAAATTCAGGTCACCGGTCATGACTCTGTTTCACAAGATTTAAATGAAAATACAAATGAAAAACATTTAATTTCTTATTAATTTACCTGTTTATTTATAGATCACCTTTCGCGTATTATCACACATGAGCCAAATGCTTAGAGAAAGCCTCAGAGATGAACTAGTATACAGTGATCACTCTTCGTTGGACGTCCGTCCGTCCGTCCGCTTATCATCCATCTCTCCGTCATTTGTCTTGCAAGGGGAGGTAGTTGTTTCTTTTTTTCTACTTTAAACGGCTTTTTATCAGAAACAGTTTTGCCGTTTTTGACCGAACTTCGCACGGGTGATCCTGATATTATTGGTTTTCAAGTTTTTATTAAAGTAAGGTCAGTGCGACATCCAAGATGGCCGCCATTACTGAAAATAGTTTATATCTTAAAACATCTTTAGTTTTCTCAAGAACTGATTGACAGTTTTCGACAGTTTCTGCTCAGAAATGATTCCTAGGTACTGGACCATGAAGTTTGTTCAAACAAAGTCCCAGGTATAGAGATTTCACATGTTTCCTTATAATTATATATGCAAGAGTCCTTACAAACAATCTTTTATAAAACCACATGACACATAACGTGTTAAATCATGAACCTGATGTCATTTTGATCTACCTCCAGGAGTCACGTTTTTTGAACAGAAACATACAATTTTGAAATGAATGAATTATTCGTTCGTTCGTTTGCTGTTCTCCGTTCGTTGGATGTTCGTTCGTTTGTTCGTTCGTTCGTTCATACATTCAATTATTCGTTTGTGTGTTGTTTTTTTGAGCGTTCGTTCGCTCGTTTGTACGTTCGTTCATTCGTTCACTATTCGTTCGTTCACTAACTCATTCACTCATTCACTCACTCACTCACTCACTCACTCACTCACTCACTCACTCATTTGTTTATTTATTTATTTATTTATTTATTTATTTATTTATTTATTAATTTATTTATTCCATCATTTTCATTTTATTTTATGCTTTATAATCAAAGTGTACTGCAGTATGTAGAAAAATAAAATTTCGGAAAAATGTAGTTTTTGAAAAAAAAATTATCAACTGACATTTTTCACTGTAAATGACAACAATTCTGAAATACTTGACCAGTTTTAAAAGCTATAGCTCATTTTCTTAGTTAGACCATTTACATTCTAATGATATATACTAAACAAAGTTATTTTCTAAACAAATAAAAAAAAATGTTTTTGATATTGAAAATAAAGTAGTTCCGGCAGTGAAAAAATAAAACTCTATATTTCACACGTATGAAATACCACTTTTATTTCATTGCTAAAATCCACTATTTCACTGCTAAGCATACAATAAATGTATTCTATCAAAACTTATTTTGCTAATCTCCTTGTCTTTTACACACATTCATTTCTGTTTGTTAACTTTACACGGAATCATAAGATCTCTTACACCAAATGTTTCCTTAATATTCATTATTAAATAATTATATTTTAAGGAATACATGGTTTACGTCTAACTATAACAATTTCCACAGTATATGGACATATTGTTTCATATTGCCAATCTTTAACTTTTAAGACATTTTTTTTCCATTTTAATTATCCTAACTCGCATAGGTTAGATAATTTGTTTAAAAAACACACACAAATCTCTAATTTTCACTCAGTTCGGTTTTTCCCAACCACCCACATTTCTTATATGTGATACTACAAATTAATTTAAAACATTGAGATATGTAGATTAAGTACCAACACGTCGAGAAGAAAATGTTTGGTAGGGAGAGATTTCCATTGAAAATATTAAACACAAGAAGTTTTGTAGATTTAGCGATAATGTAACCTCGGTCTATGACACGTTCTATTCAACAATTTTCTAAGGTGGTGGTAAATACATTTTGGATATTTCAATTGTATCATATGCGTAAGTTAATCACGAATAGTGTGCATATCTCCAGAAATCACAATGAGTACCGCCTTGGCTCTTGATAGTTCAGCAAAATATATTCTTGACATTAACGTTAACTAGCATACTCGTCGTCATCGTCGGAACCCACGTTTGATTGATTATGTTATCACTCCATTCATCGTGATGAAACGCGAGTTCCGACGATGACTCGTCGTTCAACAGACTGAAATGTTACAATAAAAAAGACAGTTGTTCATTTGATACTACGTATGCTATTTTTTTTTTTTAAAAACGCATGGCATTTTCCCCATAGTTCACGGTTCTAACAAAATTGTAAAAGCAATAGTCATATATGCTGTGTTGTTTATAGATACCAGTAGTTTTTATTAAAATTGCGACACAATGTAAATGTATCATGAAATATAAAATCAAAACAAATAAAAACCGAAAACCATTACTGCGATGCTATGTTATTTACGTACATAGTACGCGTTTCGCAAATACAGTGCTTAACGGCTCATCCACGCAGTACTGGTTAGGTAGAGCCGCTCCACAGACCGGGTATGTTATAATATATGCATCCGGGAATTCTTACTAACGGATAGTAACATTCTTATCGTTCTTTAACGTGTTCAAGAGGGATATACTCCGATAAACGGAACGGTCTGGTTTACGTCACCATCTGACGGACGAGGCTGGGGACGTGTGCTGGGGACGTATGTTGAACATTCAAACGAAACTTGTTTCGTATGTGAAGCTTGAACCAGGGACCGCCAAATCTTTACCCATATAACATATCAGATATGTATTGAAGTATCAACAATTTATTTTCCTTATCAACTGGCATTACTTATCAACTGGCATTCCTTATCAATTGACTCCATAAAATGCCATGTTCAATTTTGAATTTTCATTTACCAAAATCGTAAAATAGGAGCATCCACCTTAAGCATCAGGATGTCTCTTAACTTTCAAAGTCAGGACGGTAGACGGGTTCTTTTATAATCTTGAACATTTATTTATTTTAACTGCATGCATTTAAACAAATGTTTCAACAGTATTTTGGTCGATATGAAAATAAACATATTCTTCACACTTAAAAAAAGTGACTTCAGAACCACGTTAAGAATGTCAACGTTATCTGCGGTATTTACAATACTTGGCAATCCAAACTGGCAATGATATAAAGATATTAAATTTATGTTTAACGTATCATACACAGCTATATAAATCGTGTTATCTTATATGAATTGAACACTTACAATGCTATCATGGTACATTTTCATATACACATAACAAAAAAACGGAAAAAGGGCTATGACCTTTGACCTCGATTTCTCTCGTCACGTGCAAAATCAGAGCTGAACACGGGTACCACGAAAAAGGCGAGGGTATAACTTTTCCAATGATACCAAACACTTTGCTCCTCGCAAAATGTTGAACTCGAGCCTTAACCTAGAGCAGATAGCCTAAATTGGCCTCTAGACTAATATGTTTTAATAAGACAGTGTACTTAGGGTCAGTCAGAACACACTGCTGAATACACTGTATCGGAATTACACGGACACTATTGTCTACAAAGTTTCGAATGAATAGGAGTGTCGATACACAGACTGAGCATTGCTTTATATTTGCGTGAACAATTTACAATCGCGTATTCTTTCATGCCAAACCGTAGATAGAAAAGAGAGTTTTTTTACATAGCCTGGAAAAATATATACTTTATGTAATTTAACACAGGATCATGATTTTATATGAGATTGTCTGACGCATTAATATCATGCTTTATCTTTACATAAAAATAACGTCTTCAGCAAGATGGCACTCATTCAACCTGACTTTGGTTGTAAATAGAAATACGTTGCTTTGATATGTTCCTGAAGTACTAATATTGACAATGACAAAAATAGTTATACGCCTTTAATACACCATATTATATATAATACTCTAGTAATTCCCTCTGCGCAGCACTCATATATATTTGAGTTTTGGAACACTTATATCATACATACCTATCAAAGAGCGTTATTATAAACAATTACTGTAACGGAAGGTTTGTTTAAAATATATTCATGTTGTAAGTGTTTTTCTATATAGAAAGTAATAATTCCATCGGATCACTCCCTGTATAGGATTAATGCGGTTTGTATTAAATGTTGATGTTGTAAGATTTGTTCTATATTAAAATTAAGAAATTAATAATTCCATCAAATCACTTCCTGTATAGGATTAATGCGGAACATTTTCTTTTTGTATCTTTCATTTTCAATACAATATGTTACCAATATGTAGGACTGCGAAAAATGAAGAAAGTATAAATGAATAAACTTGTTTTATAACTATATAACATAACTATTCTTAAATAATATGTTACTCCTAAACGATGGATATTACAATAAAAGGGATAACTATATTTAAAGGGATAACTATACTATTATGTGTGTGCTGCGAAAGATGAAGAAAGTATAAATGAATAAACTTGTTTTATAACTATATAACTATTCTTAAATTAATATGTTACTTCTAAAAGATGGTTAGATTAATAAAAATGAAGAATTTATTGAAATATATGCAGAACTCTGCAGTTGCAACTAGGACACTATTTGATATGGTATTATTTAATCAAGTTTAATAATACTGGAAGGCTCATTTGTGTCCAATTCTTAAAGCTTATACTTCCAACGACCCTACCCGACCCCACTACAAACAACACACACCCCTCCACCTCCTAAACAGAAAGAGGAGACACAGTTGTAAAAGAAGCTAGAGGTTCACCTATTCAGTAAAACCCATTGTCCCTTCAATAAGCTAATCGCCACAAAAAAACGTGTTTGTTAAAATAGCCACTTGCCATAAAAAATGTTTACAAACACTTTTTAGCTTTATAAAGAAATTATAAGATATTGCACTCCATATAAGTGTTATTAATTGTGGTTCTTAGTTCATATATATCGACTGTAAATTCTATGTTTAGCCCAAGAACAACGCCCATGTATGGTCACACATATACATTTATATATATATAAAACATATCCCAAGATTATGCGTCATTTTGTATCGGCCAAACATCAAAAAAGATGTTTCACAATACTCTAGGTCTTGTCATACATGTCAAATGGTAAGAAATCCATTCAGAAGAATCTCAAAACGCATCTTAAGCCTATTCCAGCATTTGAAGAACCTTTCAGTAGACTATTTGTGGACTGTATGGGCCCCTAACCCTAAGACAAAGTCTGGAGAAATCTGTCAAGAGCACCTTGACTCTGGGGATTATAGGCCGACGACTTAAACTGCTGAATGCCTAAATCATGCATTACCTGTTGAATTTGACCCTTGGTCAGACTGAACATACTTTGGAAGGCCAACTAATGCGAAAAGGGACCAACGCAGTTTATTCTACTGAAAAATTCGTCAAATGCTGGAATATATTGAAGATGGGCTAGGATTTGAACTAGGAACCACAACTTGATAATTGGTAATCATCAGCAGGGACATCAGGTGGTTGACATTGTCTCATCAGGATCCCATGTCTAGTGAAAAGAATAAACTGCGACTTGTGAAGATTCATCTTCATTAACAGCCCTATCGAATAAGCTAGAAATCTCCGGATGTCTATGCCATGCGCTTTTAGGTGTGATCTTGATAATTTGTCAGTTAATCTAATAGTAGGAGAGTGATCAGATAAGTGAATATTAGTATGGTGGTTTATTCACTTCTGTCTTTTTTGGATCAATCTCCTGATCCCATTGATCAGGAAATACATGACTTGTATCTGGCAGCTATGGAAAAACAGAGCCATTGAGATTGATCTTTAGTCTGACAATGATTTGGCTGATACTCTTATTGGTCAATCTTATAATACAGAGATTAACTAATCTCTTGCTATTAGCCCATCTGAATCCCAGACGGACTACAGTGAAAAAAATATTCGCTTATCTGATCATTCTCCTTCTATTCTATTGGATGACAAAGATCATGACAAAACTACAATCATGACGAATATTTATTTGGTGTAATTTTAAAGGTGGTAATGGTTGCAAAACGTGGTGTTACTTAGTTAAAAACAATTACAGTCTGGATTTAATAAGATATACTGATATATGGTGCGTTTAACGGAATGACGATGTTAAAATATGTCACTAAATCGTTGGAAGAAGAACATAAACATGCATGGTATAGCAGAGTTTAAAGGATGTATCAGTGTGAATGTAAGACACTAAAGGAGTATACATTGTTTAAACATATATTCGATACAGTACCTTACTGTGAACTCTTTCCTCCACCTAAGCATAGATCGTCTTTTTCAAAGTTTAGGTGTGGAGTATCCTGACTACGAATTGAGACTGGAATATCGAATCTGATTTGGTAAAATAAGTTATTTTTAGCATTGTTTCAAATAGATAACGCTTAATATAAGGAATGTGTAAATGGGTAATACCCCCGGGCGCAACTTTACATACTTTTGTAAGGTTACAATATATTTACAGTTTTAGACGATTTGATTATTTCTCCCCTCACCGCAGTAGGTTCGATCCCTCAGGGTCCTAGGAATTTGTATGTGAGGAAGTTATCCAACTAACTTGCGGAACGTCGGTGGTTCTACCCAGGTGCCCACCAGTGCACGAAAATTGCCGGGAGTGGCACCTGGGGTCTTCATCCACCAATGGAAGCTTGAAAGTCGCCATATGACCTTAACTGTTGGTGCGACTATGAAATCCAATTCAATTCAATTCAACTGATTATTTCTGGTTGTCGGAAAGTTAAATTGTCGCGGTTAAAAGTGGTTGCCTGGGTTTATAATGATACTAATAAAGATATTATAGTATTTAATGTATATTTCATTTGTAGAATAAGTGAGATAAAATACGTCCCGTCTCTTATAATTCTGTATAGAATAGTGTTTAAATGATTATGCTTATAGTTTCAATGATTGTATAACATATAGATATAAAAATCGAACAGGAAAAGCAGCATTCAAGGACGACAGTCAACCACAAACACACACAGAAACAAAGAACAAATTTAAAGATGAATAAAAGTTTGGTGATTTTTTTTGGGGTTTGATGGTAAAAGCATCAAACTTTGCACATGTGTAGGGCAGGGCATACTGATCATTTTAAGAAGTGGACCCACTTTGAAATTTTCAAAATGGCCGCTAAAAACTAAAATCGATAATTTTACTATTGCTGCATACATGCATAGTTTTTCCCTTATTTAGATCTCCCTTGCACTGACATATTAATATGATCATGAATCCATCAAACACGTTTGTGTGTATGCGGAGTTACTGCCCTTGTGTATAATTTTGCCATTTCCACAAAGTAGACAACATTAAAGTTTGTGTCTGTAAACAGTGCACTCTGTTCAAGTACAAGTACAATTGTGATTTGGAGTAGGTCTACCGTTGGTACTGAGTGTTTTCAATCAGTTTAATACTAAGTGATCTCGAGATAACATGTTTAATAATCCCAAATTACAAAAATAACAGTTTAAATATGAGTTGTTATCAGATTTCGCGAATACCACATTATTTGTTGAAGCTATTCATAAAACAGCAATTATCTTAACAAGTAACAGAATCTTTTTCGAATCCATATAATTCAATAATTCTGAAATAACTGTTAGTAGTCATATATATTATAAGAGGGATACTAATTTACTAGTAATTTATTACAATTAAAGCATTTGCTACTAAACTTCACTTGATGTAAATTTGCATAAAACTAATATATTACAAACTTGAATAATCAATGTGTAACGCTGTTACTAGCTTTTCAATCGTTTTTATCTACATTTTTTAAAAAAAATATTTTTAGTGGCGTTCATAGATGCTTTACATTCATGGGTTAAAACTCACAAATACATAATATAACTACTAACAGGTCAACCGTGACCGGGATAGTAAAGACGCTGTGTCTAAAACTGGCTCGCTCCTCACCGTTGCGAGCTCGACTTTTCAAGTGAGAAAACGTCAATTATTACGGATGGCTCGAGGTATAGAGTACTTGTTCTACCCAGGTAAAATGACGTGATTTGCCCCTACCACAAAAAAATGCGACCGTCATATATGACCTAACAGGTGCTAAAATTGACGTAAAACACCATTCAAACAAACTAACATGCCAAAAGACAGTGAAATCGATCATCATGCTTAAAACGACATCATCAGACTTAAAAAGATGAGTTCCTCAGACAAGAATAAATGTTCTGACTGAAAACCTTTCCCAGCTTCTACGACGGATGGTGTCAGTGCCAAAAATTACTAGTGAGGTTAATGAATTAGAAAACTAAAACTAAACGGCAGCCGAAGTAAGCAAATGAATGACTTGTGTGCCACTATCAACAACACGGGGAATCCATTTAAAGAGAGCATTGAACATTTTCTTGTTTTGGACACTCGTGACGTTATTGATGACATGGTCACAGAAACAGTGCGACATATTGAGAGGGTATATAGGCAAGGAACAATACAATATGTTTGTTAAAGAAAGACGATGAAGAACAAAGTCATTGTATCAGTCAATTAAAAAAAAAAGTCCTCTGTGTTCTGTAGACCCTGAACTAGAACAGCAATGAAACACACTGTTTCTCTAAAAGAAAATTGCTCCTCACTCATTGCCCAGCTTCATGTTTCTTGCCATGTCCGAAAATGTGATTTGGATGATTTCTTCTCCTTTGAAAACAGTATATTTCCACCAACTCATACCCAGTTTGGAAAACTATGTTTTGGAAGCAAGGCTTAACAAGTAAGTACTTTCGAAACAGTTTGCTCAGTTCAGCTAAGCATGCCAGATACTGATGCTTTGATACTGGATGGTGCGGCAGTCATTCACATATTGGAGCAAAATAATTGCAAGACCTTTCAGAATTATGCACAGAACATCTTTATACCATATGTTGAAAGCCAAATTCCCAATGTATGCAGATTAGACACTGTTTGGGATGAATACTTTCCTGACAGCCGGATACAATAAGTATAGGCAATTGTGAAGCTTCATTCTCTCAGGGTTGATGAGAACAAGTCTATTTGGTTATCTTGCTGATCATAAGCAAAGTAATATCAACAAAAGTTGTTCTGTGTTTGGTAGCAAACGGATAGATGACACAAGTATCCTTTCTCCGTTTAACCACTTCTATCTGCAGATTCTGCCAACCATGACTGCAACGAAGTTATGGTTCGTACAGTTGATACAGATATACTTGTATTGGCTATAGCAATCATCCAATGGAGAAACATAAGATTAATTGTGAATTTCATTTGGAACTGGGAAACACTCGAGATACCTGTCATGCATGCATTATCTTCTTCACTCGATCGAGAGAAAGCACAAGCTATGTCTGCAGTCCATGCCTTCACTAGATGTGACAAGATCTTAGCATTTTGCGGAAAATGCAAGAAAGAAATTTGGAACTTTGAAAATGTTTGAGGATGATACCTCAGCTGTTGAAATGTTAAGCAATGTCCTAAAGGCGCCTTCTCGAGCGCCTTTTAGTGCTGATGTATGACCAACAACATTCTGTCATGGGCAAAAAATGAAGCACGCAAAGAAGTAATCATATGCAAAGGCAGGTCTATCGACGGAATTCCTCCAACATCTGTAACTCTTCTACAACATACACAATGAGTTGCTTACCACGCTGGACACTGCTGAAGTCAGGCACTGGGTTTGATAAATTGAAATGGGTTTTACGGCGCATAAACACAAGGAAGAATGAACATGTTATGCTCACCCTCCATTTACATCGACACAAATATGTAGAATGGGCCTGGAATATTCTAATCTGCAGAACTGCAGAGTTAACGCACATTCTGTTGTAAACAATCCATTTACGACGGAGCCACATTCTCACGTTTACATACGCAGGGTCATGATGAAGACCTTAATGAGCATGACAACAATGACAAATTGACCATGAAGTATATGGTGGAGGGTGTGGGAGGACTCCTTTATTTCTAGGGTGATTTGCAGTGGTTTTATTCTATACTCGGTAACCAAACGGGGCGAGATTTGATCAAAGGACCATCACAGTACCATCCAAAGACTGTCACGCATGGGACTGTCTCGCATGTAGGAACCATTTTGAAGAACACTGACACAAGCATCATAATACTCCTGTCAAGAGCTTCTTAAGAGTGAAAGCAAGTCTGACAAAGGACGTTGCGGAAGTTGCAAATGTAATTAAGTTGAAATGCTGTGCAAAGCTGTTTGTGAATGTGGTGGAAACTATGATCTCGAATGATATATATGTAGATAATAACAATACAGATGATAAATCATGGTTAGTTGCATGTCATGGAATGTTAAACTATGACAGACATACTATTTATTGGTATTAAGTAGTGACACTGCAAAGAAAAAAAGGAACTCACAGAAACCCATGACTAAATGTCAAATAAGTAATCACTATATATACGTATGTATGCACTTTTAGGAAATCATAGCTATTTACGGTAGCTTTTCCACACTTCAGCTTTGTTACTTAAATATTAAAATAAAACATATTAAGAAACAAGAAATGTCACTGTAAGTGACAAATGCCCCGGAAGTGGGTGTGACATTTGACCTCTAAGTGTGACCTTGACCTTGGAGCCATTGACCTTGATTTTGCGCACGACACGTCGTCTTGTTGTGGTGAGCACTTGTGTCAAGTTATTTGAAAATCCGTCCATGAATGTGAGAGTTATTAACCGGACACGAAAGCACATCTTTTTGAACTTTGACCTCTATGTGGACCTTGACCTTGGAGCCACGGACCTGGATTTTGCGCGCGACACGTCATATTGTTGTGATGAGTACTTGTGCCAAGTTATTTGAAAATCCGTCCAGGAATGTTAGAGTTATTGACCGGACACGATTGGACAGACGAACGGACGGACGGACTGACGGACTACTATATGCCACCCTTCGGGGGCATAAAAAAATAAAGATAAGATAATTATTGACTGCAAAATGACTAATAATAATCATATTATAAAAACTATCAAAATGTTAAAGCAAATGTTCATGCAATCTCGGAACGTTAATGCTTAATTACAAAGTCACTTAATATGTTATGCACCGACATGGGGGTATGTAGTAATCGCACTGTCCGTGCGTCCGTCCGTTCGAAACCGTGTCTCATCCATTCCTCAGAACTACTGAAAGGAATTTCGTCAAACTGCACACAAATGTTCATCACAATGAGAAGGTGTGTCACGCAAAGGAATCATGACCGTATCTCAAAGTTCACGGTCACACTTGGAGGTCAAAGGTCAAGAAATCGTCAAAGAATTCATGTCTCAGCTATTATTTTGAAAGTACTGAAGGGAGTTGTGTCACCTATCACACATCTGTTTATCATATTGAGAAGGTGTGTCGCGCGTAAGACTCATGCCCGTGTCTTAAATGTCAAGGTCACACTTGAAGGCCAAATGTCAAAAAAACGTAACCAATTAATGTATCAGCCATTACTTAGAAACTACTGAAGTGAGTTGTGAGAATGGGGTATGTAGTAATCGCACTGTCCGTGCGTCCGTCCGTTCGAAATCGTGTCTCATCCATTCATCATTCGTCAAACTGCACACAAATGTTCATCACAATGAGAAGGTGTGTCGCGCGTAAGACTCATGCCCGTATCTTAAAGGTCAAGGTCACACTTGAAGGCCAAATGTCAAAAAAACTTCACACACATGTTCATCACATTGAGAAGGTATGTCGCGTGCAAGAATCATGTCAGTGTCTCAACGGTAAAGGTCACAGTTGAAGTTCAAAGGTCAAACAATCTTTAAAAACATCAAGTCTCAGCCATTACTTGGAAACTACCGAGTTGCGTCAAACTTCAAACAAATTTTCATCAAATTGAGAAGGTGTGTCATGCGTAAGAATCCTGTCAGTGCCTTAAAAGTCAAGGTGACAGTTGGAGGTCAAAGGCCATTTTTGTCATGTCAGCCTTTAGTCCAAATCTACTGAAGGAAATTAATGTTCATCACAATGAGAAGGTGTGTCGTGTGCCAGAATCATGTTAGTGCCTCAAAGGTCAAGGTCAGAGTTAGGCAGATGGTTTGCAGTGGGGGCATCCGTGTTCCATGGACACATTTCTTGTTTTTACATGAATGCTCCTTTATTTTTGTTATTATAACTACACACAAAAAATAAATAATGCTTGTTTAATATCATTCTGATATGATGGTTTTAACAAAATACCTATGACAAACATGTGTGACCCAACTTGGATAGAATATTAAATAAAAAATCAGGTCCCGGAAAGTAAATGTTAAATAACAAAGTTATAAAAAAATACTTTCATTGTTTTTAAATATAAACCCAATCTTTAACTTCTGCGCTTATATAAATCAATTATAAAAAAATTGTGCTTGTTTTTGAGAATTTAACAGAAGAATATGAACGCTCATAGTCATTTAGCCAAATGTTTTGCATATTTTTAGGCTGTCTCGGAAATTAAGTCATAATTTTTTAACACAATTACATAAAAAATACATATTTATTTCCGCTAGACCATTCTACATTAATATATACTAATTTTAATTATAGGAACATAATAGTTTATGAAAAATAATATTATGAGTAAGACTGGTCCAACATTCATGTCTATTTGTAGGCGGTCCCTAAAAGTAAATCATTGATTACAAAGTAATTTTCTAACAAAATTACATAAAAAATACATATTTATGCCCGCAAGACCATTCTACATTAATATATACTAATTTTAATTATAGGAACAAGTTAATTTTTGAAAAATAATATTATGAGTAAGACTGGTCCAAATATGATAATCACTTTTGATAACAGGTCCCGGAAAGTTATTGCTAAATTACAAAGTAAAAATAATATTTTTTTTATTATTTTTTTTGGTGTGTACACTAAGATCAACACACACTATATTTTAACTATTTTTAAAATCGTCCCGACTTCTAGTAGCCACCATTAAAGAAGTCTGGCGGTAAATTTGGATTCAGAGATAGGTGAAAATTATGGGAATGGGGTGTTTATTAAAAATTATTTCATACAAAGCCGCACTAATCTGTCCTATTGAGGGGACAATTATAAGTGTGTGTGGTTTGTTTGGCATGTGTCCGGTCGTAGTGAAGTTTAATTGTCGTCAATAATTATTCAGCGTTTGTTTTATTTTCATTTATACTGGCTTCCTGTGATATTATTATCAAGGCTAAGGGTTCTATGATATCACGATAGTGTCAAATCTATAAAACCATTACCATTGTCATCTCTGCTAAAGCATATGATAGTTTTTTTGTAGATGCGATGTCTTCATGTATACTGGTGTCCGACCAGTTTTCGGCGCCTAACAGTTTCCGTGATATTCATTTTAAACGCATGTTTTTAATTTTAGCGATAATTTTCATTCCGGATGTACATTTTTGTTGATAGACATGTTCATCTGAATGGTAAAGATAAAAACAGACACATTGCATCCTAAAATAATGGAATAGTCTATTTGCACTGATGTATCAATGAATCACAAACATAAGGTTTATTACAATATGGGTCATTTCAAAGGGAAGCAACCTGTAAATAATTAATGCAGGGGAGTAAGCAAACTGTACTTACTTTGTTTCATAAAATTTTATGGGTTAAAAAGAATTAAAAATGAAAGAATTGTCATTTTTTTAATGATATTAACAAGATTGCAAAAACTATACGGATTGGTGACAAAGATTCTGCATTTTACATCGTACTTATACAAAGTTACATGTCTAGTGGGGTTTCCCGAAATCAACTTAAATGTCATCTTATATTGCGTACATATTAAAGGCTAAGCCTTCGTATGGTGGTTTTAAATGAAACTCCTACATATATTTTAAATATTATTTCATTAAAAGTCTGTAAATGTGCCGAAAACTGCTTGGACACCAGTATATAATAAAATAATTGAAAAAAAAGGTAAGATTATCATAAAATAAAAGGATGCATATTTCCAAAACACGCAAAAACTGGAAAAAAATCCTTATCTTAAAATTTCATCAGCCCTAGTCTCCATAAATGCAGTTTCCATTATCTTGACTGTAATAATGCTCATTAATTTTTATTCGAATGAATCAGACTGTCATACATTAATGTAACATTTCTATTTCAGCCCAGAACCCAACTTTGATACGGTTGGTAGATGGTATAAGCGCTAGTCAGGGCCGAGTAGAAGTATTTCACTACAATTCATGGGGTACTGTTTGTGCTGACGAGTTTGACAACAATGCCGCGACTGTGGTGTGTCACATGCTGGGATTTAATGGGTAAACTTAGATCAAATAAAATAATATGTGTGGTTCCCGTTACATTGGGGAAAAAATGATTTGTTTTTGTTTGGAGACTGATTTTTGAACAGATAAAAACAAAGCGTTGACTGCAAACTGGTCTTGCATGTCACCTTTTACTTCTTCCATAATGCTAGTGTTCATAAATGAACATAATTTTCTAATGCCGTCAAACTGCCGACATTTCTGACACAGACCCAAGGAGGACGCCATCATGCTACATTGGGATTATCATCGTCAAAATGCTTTTCTACAGTGTATTGATGATCATAACAGAGTTGAAAGTGTCTCCGTAATGGTATTAACTTTACCGGAGTTGCGTCACTTTCTACGATGATTTTCCCCACATACTTTCATACTTTTTACTGCAAAAAGGAGAGAGAGAAATTAGGATTGGCGAAAACGGCCCAAAAATCTAGGATCAGTCGGGTAACCGGAACCACACATATCATTTTATTTGGTCTTCCTGAACTTAAATTTAAAGGGACATGCAGCAATCTTGTATTAATCAAGCATTACAATAAGAGCCATCGGCGTAGCTACTATTAGGCCATATAGGCCCGGGCCTATACATCAATTTGAAAGATGAAAAAAGTAAAAGTAAAAACATGCATTAAAAACTGAAGCCGGAGGGCATGTGGGGTTAAGGGTCAACTTATTTTCTTATTTTATTTTACAGTGTAGGTAATTCAACTTTGTCAAATGTTAATCCTCAAATTTGTATAATTTTTTCTTTAAATACCACACAAGTTCTGTCAAATATACACCAAACGCACCATTACATAGCTAAATTAAAAAAAAACACAGGGGGAGCATGCCCAAAGAAACCCCTGGTTTGTCGGACCTATATATGCATTTCAGTTCAGCTACTCCCCTTAGTGCATCAATTTATTAATCCATTTTGACTGAAATCTGCTTGCATATAATGAAATAAAATTGCGAGCTTTCAAATTTTATTATTCTACTATTGGTATATATATATTATTGATGCAATATAATCAACAGTTAGTAATATGCAAAAACAATTTGCTTTGAACTATTCTAATAATTAATATTAATGTTTGCAACAATACAAAATATGTAAAAAAAAAAAATACCGGGACGCCACAACTTTAAAAATAATACAAGATTGCCGTGTGGTATAAATATGTATTATTGATAGTTTGTTATTAATATCAATATTATACCATTGCTTTTTGACATAGTGACATTCCCTAACTACTGTTTATTTTGTACATTTTAGATCTGTCTTTGCTGTGTCCTACTTTGGCGAAGGTTCAGGTTGGATCTGGTTGGACGACGTGATTTGTAACGGGAACGAGAGTAGTCTGGACAGCTGTAACATTACCTGGGGTCAGTCCAACTACGGACATGAAAAAGACGTCGGCGTCGACTGTCAACCAAGTGAGTCTGATATAAGGGTATTTAAGAATGCATTTTTGTCTGTTTAGTCTGCTAAATGGAAAGATGTTTTTTTGTCTTACCTTGTTCAAACGGTTTAAAAGACATGTTTTTACTTTTTATTTTTATACGCCAATTTGAAAAACTACGCCCGTTTGAAAAACGAGACGTATTATGGTATGCGGTTGTCCGTCCGTACGTACGTCCGTAAACAATTCGCATTCTGCACGATAACTGCAAACGTATGAGACCCATCTTCATTAAACTTCATAGGTAGAGGAAGATTCCTATTGTTTTTGGGGAGGGTAAATCAAAGGTCAAGGTCACAGTGACCTTATAAGAAAATATGCATTCCGGACGATAACTGCGAAAGCATAAAACCTACAATCATGAAACTTCATAGGTACATTGCCCCATGTAGGAGGTGTCCTATTGATTTTGGGGTCAGTAAGTCAAGGGTCAAGTTCACGTTGACCTTATATGAAAATATGCATTCCGGACGATAACTTTGAAACCATAAAACCTATACTCATGAAACTTCATAGGTACATTTCCCTAGGTTAGAAGAGGATCCCTGTTGTTTTGGGGGTCAGTAGGACAAAGGTCAAATTTACAATGACCTTATATGTAAATAAATATGTATTCTGGATAACAACTTGGAGACCATAACACCTACACTCATAAACTTCATAGGTACATTGCCCTAGGTGAGAGGAAGATCCGTATTGTTTCTGGGGTCAGTAGGTCAAAGGTCAAGGTCACAGTGATCTTATATGTAAATATGCATTCCGGACAATAACTTCGAAACTATAACACCTGCCCTGGGTTAAAAGATCTAGAAGGTGTCCCATCCTTCACAACAAAGAGGGAATGTAAAATAACCATATAATTGTATGTATTTATTGGATAATACAATCAGTGCATTTAAAAAGACAAAATGATATATAGTGTCCTATAGAAACCACAGCGTCCGAACGCAATGGCATGGTAGGTCCGCACTGTACTGCAAACCAGGACTTGAAACTACAATGAAAGAGACAAAAAACAACAGAATGGGTGGTGAAGACAGGGTTACCGACTTGGAACGGTCAGTAGGCAATAAGGCCTACTGGTTAGCTTGAACCGATTTTGTATGCGCACAATCCTCGCTATTATCCTGTCTTCAGCGCCCAAATAGGCAAGACCGTGTAAACAAAAATGAAAAGAGACAAAAAACAACAGAAAAGGTGGTGAAGACAGGGTTACCGACTTGGAACGGTCAGTAGGCAATAAGGCCTACTGGTTAGCTTGAATCGATTTTATATGCGCACAATCCGCGCTATTATGCTGTCTTCAGCGCCCAAATAGACAAGACAGTGTAAACAAAACTACATCCCATCAAAAGTAAATCTCTAACAATAAAGTCCACATCCAGAGAAACTAATAAAGATATTCATACAAAATAATAAACATCTCAGGATGTATCCAGAATCGTACTGAACAACCATAGTAGTTGCAGCTAAAGAGAAAACCAATCTAGGATACGACCAGAAAACCCGAGGGACGAAATCTTATGCACCCACCTCCCTTAGTTGGGGTTTGAGTAGGTACAATCATAGAGTCCCAAGAGGTAGTCCAGTCAACACTTGCTATTTTTTGAATTTCTAGAGTGGAACTGAAGTCCTCGTTCAAAATGTGTTTTAACTGAAAGAAGTAGAGCAAATTGTATGCAACTGTTTATCGCCATATGTTAGCGTTTGGGACAAAGAGACTTGGGTACTAACAGAAAACACAATGTTGATTTGAACACACAAAAAATCAGCCGACTAAAAATAATCGAAAACAAAATTTGTTGCGTTTACATGTATTGAGTATATATAGGGTAAGGATTTTTGTGTCAACATTCTATATTAGCAACTAGATATTGGACACGTGGATTTAACCTATTTGGATATAATCCATTTTCCGCATCTCATACAAGTGTTTGCTCGTGTCGTCATGATAGCGCCGGTGTTTGTCCGTCCGTGTATATGCGTACGCGTACACTGTCGCACTCTGTAATCACCTGGTATGATTTCGAATAGACTGACTCGCTGATAATCTCGTATGTTATCGAATTTTCGTAGTGTTTCATAATTGTTATAGTCAGTTTTATATTGTAACATGCATGCAGGTCAGTCGAAAACAATGATATATTTGATTGCCAGTTAAGTTGGCTTACATCTAACAAAATGTTCAACAACGAGCGTAACATGCTACCTAGGATGTCATTCATTCATTTCGATGGTTAAAAATTGCCCCCCTACCCCCACCCCCACCCCACAACGTTTATTCCTTCCTCCAACCCCGTCCCCCTCCCCCCACACAAACACTCAAAGGAAACTACCACAGTTCCAGTGGGAAATATATACTTGACGCCATTATAATGCAAGTTTAGTGTGCACGTGATTTTCGCATAATTCCGATTTTACTTCTTTCAATACATGAATTTGATCGATCACCAGATTTATAGGGAATGTGGATAATTTCTAACATGTACATAACACTACAATTGATCTTGGAGACATTTTAATTAAAAATAAACCCAAACAAAACCTAAACAAAATGCACGTTTAATGGCGTTAAGTATATACGATGTCCAGTCTCAAAGTATGCTTCGAATGTAACCACGCATGATTTGATTTAAACATATTTTATTGCCATATATGTAAAAGTACAATGCAATCGGGTCGGGCCACAAGTGCTACCCACATTAGTTACGGCCCTTCCCTACAAAGGAGTTTTAACAAATATAATGAATGGCAATTGCTATTAACACGTATCAATAAACTGGATTAACTACAACATGATATGTAGTAGAACATGTTAAGATAATAAGAAAATAGAAATAAAAAATAAAGAAAAAGTAAAAGTGGAAGAAAGAATAATGCAACACATGTGACATTGCTCGGGTTGATTAGACAGATAAAATGTAAAGGCAAACCTAAGTAAATCGATGACTTTTTCTAATAAAGTTTTGAACAGAATTAAAAAACAAACCATTTTCTTGTGTTTCTTGTGTTGCAAGATCTAACCTTCCAAACAATAATGTATTTGAGCTTAAAGGATGAAACGAACGCGTTGACTGGAAGAGTTCGAGCCTCTCAACATTGAATTGCATACATTCAAAGAAGAAATGATTTGCATCTTCATTACCCTGACCGCAAATGCATTGAGGCGATTCGCGTAAATGATTTTGAAAAAGATCATTATTGAGATTACTACATGAATTTCTTATCCCAGCATGCATAACAGAAGAAAAACGAACACCAGAAAAGTAAAAACTAGGAACATTTGAATTAGTAAACATTATTCACATAAGCTGACCTTGTATATGTTTAATGAGCCTGAATTTCTAATATCTAAAGGTAAATCATTCCAGAGTTTCATAGCTGATGGAATAAATGAATTCATAAAAATAGAGGTTCTAACTAAAGTCTGCGAGAAATGTTCTGCGTTCCTGAGGGGATATGGAGTCTCTTCCGCTACGGTTCTTGGCAGTAGATTTGCCAGGTATTCAGGCACCACTGTTCCGTTTTTCATTTTATATACAACAGAAAGATTTTGGAACTTACGCCGTTCTGTTAACGTCAGCTATCCTAATTCATTCATCAAATTAACAATAGATACCGAACGGGTAAGACCGGTCACAATACGCGCAGCTTCATATTGTATTCTTTCAAGTTTATTTTTTCATATTCGCTGCAGCCATCCCAAACAATAGCAGCATATTCTAAGATTGGACGGACATACGATAAATAAATTTGATTTAATGCCTTACGACTAAGTGTAAATTTCAAAACCCTCATAGTTCCAATGATTTTGGAAGCCGAAAGAGATATATGTTCGATATGCATATGATTACCACGCATATCATTTGAACTTCGTGTGCAAAATGAACAATACATAAATGTATATCACCGTTCTATTCGGAATATATGCACTTATAATCGATATCATTAGTAGTTTCAATTCATAAAATACTCGCACCACTACAATGTAAAACCAAAATGAGGACTATTGCAGACCAATATAAGTCCCTACAGCCATGTAGTTTTACAGCAATACGTTTGGTATTAGTGGGAGCAACGTTACTGAAATCATAAAATCCTGAAGGACATACTCTAGCCATCATGAGCAACGCTACTGAAACCATAATCCTGAAGGACATAATCTTGCCAGGAGCATGGGACTGTCTCGCATGTAGGAACCATTTTGAAGAAGACTGACACAAGCATCATAATACTCCTGTCAAGAGCTTCTTAAGTGTGAAAGCAAGTCTGACAAAGGACTGGTATTTTAGAAGCAGGAGCTTTCCTAACTTATCTTTATCTAAACTCAGTCTCAGTCGTGTGTGTTAGGTTTCTAGTGATTATTGGTGCTGTACAGATGCGTGTTGATTGAATTCCTAGGGGCCGCTACGGTAGCCAGACAAGACTGATGATGAAGGGCCTGAAATGTGTACCATACAGATCATACAGACACAGAAATGCGATTATCACAATTAGACCTTTATTTACATTTTATGATTTGTTTTGTACATTTAAATGATAATATTTGGTTTTAAAAATACATTTTGTAAGTACTAAAAACTAAATAGTGTGTTGTGCGAGTACTGCGTACCAGGCTCGTGCTTACTGAATACAGCCCAAAATGCCCTGAATGCCGCGTACCAAAATGGGGTGGGGGGGGGGTAAAGCGTCCCATATGCTATCGACCATAGACCGGATAAATCGGTTCTGCGCACCACGCGGATGTTATCATATTTTTCAAGACCAGACTTATGAACGCAGTATCTCAGTCCGACGATTTGTCTAGATTTTTACGACGCTTGTAATGTTGGTATTTGAAATCAAGCGTCGCAGATGATGAAGACTATTGCTCAGTTAGTCTTCATCATCTTCGACGCTTGATTGTTAATAGACAACCCATGAAGGTATGAAACCACTAATTATTTTCCCCATAGACACCAATGTTAAAGTGTCACATATTAATGATTTGCTGCAAATGCAACTCAAGTATGGATAATGCAGCAGTGTAATGTTCATATAGAAAACTAATTTTCCACAAATCACCAGAAAGGGTGGGGTCACAAGACAAGACTAAACAGGTCAAGGGAACAACTGTTTTCATTGATTGACTGCTTTCTTTGCTCGCAAAGTGTAAGCATAGAGCCGAAATTTCGAAAATGTTCATCAGTGATCCAGTAAAACCTATTGATACGCTTCTTATACATACAACCACAAAATCGAATAGAAATTCGCAGTTTTCCCCTACTTATAATCCATTTCCATCAAAAAAAGAGGGATTCCTTTTTATTACAGGAACTATTTTTGACTACACGTCGGAGGTTTACATGCAATTAGTGGTGGTAAACCTATAAGAGAAGAAAACATGTTCAGATGTTTCTTAAATGAGAAATTTGTGTTGTCATTTTCATAACAAGCTTAAAAACACCTATTTCATGGAAATCAAATGATTATTTGCCGAGATATGATCTTGTGAATACCAAGGACAATAGTCTGAAATCGACAAAAGTCAGAGAATTTTTTTTTTACTTTTACACTATCTGAATTGTCATACCAAATGGCATTTCTTATCAATACACCATATTAAATAGATCAAATGTTTAGAACAGTCAATGGACATTAATAAAATATGCATTTTAGGTACAATTAGGACGATAAGTATGTCAATTTATGTCGATTTTCATGCCAAAATTGATTTTTTAAGCAAATTCTTCAAAATCGGTGGTACCATACCTGATTATAGTAGCGAATACGAGCTCAGTAATGCCAAAAAAACACACGCTAAAATCAAATATTATACTAGCTAAACGCTACCAAGTCGAGTGTGAATGATAAGGAATAATATTTTACCTTTTACACAAATCTTCATTTTTTCAAAGTATCCTATTTTATTGGGGTAAGGGAAATATTTAGTGGTTTCATGCCTACCAAACCTGTTGTCATGCAGATTTAATTCATGAAAACAGGTTGCAAACATGCAAACCTACATGTTGATACCAAAAACACATAGTTCCATTGCAAACACTTCGCAAACACGTCATTTTAAACACGAACAAAATTTGAAACTCAAAATTACGGCTTTTATAGACAAAATTGGACTGAAAACGCTCAAAACCTATATAGAAAAAATATGGAAAACTTATTTCTGACATAAGATGGATAATACACCAGTGTAATGTTCATATAGAAAACTAATTTTCCACTTGAAAAATCACCAGAAAAGGTGGGGTTACAAGACATGTAAGAAAGTTATTGTTTGTGTTGTTTTAAGAGAACAATGTAATAACTTAAACACGTTATTTAAACGAAACTTAATCACTGAGCATCGTGGTCAGGCAAGAGGTAATGCAATCATAATATGTTTGGTATTCGTCACTTCGTTTCATAATATACTGAACCAAACAGCTAACGCACCAGTAGATAATACCTATATTATCTCACTAATAACAATCAATAAATCAAAACAATTTTTCTTCTGAACGAGACACAAATCTTGTCTTTAAAATAACTTCTTTAGGTTATCACAGTTTTCTTTCAAAATAACGCAAACAAGTTTTTTTTGAAAATATCAAATTGTTGTGAAACGTATGGAAAAGAAACACAAATTAGACGAATAAAACAATTTCGAAAAAAAGGTGGTGCGTTAGAACTTTGGTTCAGTATATATTACTATCCGAAAAGAACTTGTTTGCTTTATTTTGAAAGAAAACTGTGATAACCTAAAGAAGTTATTTTAAAGAAAACCGATTCACTGCCCACCACTTGGTCAAGCAAGATAAAACAATGAAAAGAAAATGTGCACATAGTTCAGTATATGTTCGAAAATATTCAAAAAATATAGAAAAATCACGTTTCAAAATGTCGGGAAAAAACCATAACTCTGGTGTTGGGATGAAAACCTGTTGAATAATAGAATAATTTCAGAAAATAACGTGTTTGTGTTATTTTGAAAGAACACTGTAATAACCTAAACACATTATTTCAACGACACTTAATCACTGCCCATCGTGGTCAGTTAAGAGAACATGCAATAAAACTAAATTGTGCATTCGCGACAGCCTGTTCGTTTAAAAATATATTACTATCCAAAAATATATTTTTTGCGTTATTTTGAACACTGTAATAAACTAAACAAGTTATTTCAAAGAAAGCTGAATTACTGCCTAGCCCTGATCAGAATAGGTAAAGCCATACAAATAAATTGTGCACATATTGCTGTATATGTTTGAACGTTTTCAAAATATATAGCAAAGAAAAGGTTATAAATCCAGCAGGAAGAGTAGCATTCACAAAATTCTGTCACTCCAACAAGTAATACAACGCAATGGTAATTCAAAAAGTACATCACAAACACATTCAGTAGAAAAGCACATCACAAACATATACTTGTTGACAACAGGGGTACCGCCTTGGAACGGTCAGTGGAAAAAGAGACCACTAGGGAGTTTAAACCAGTTCAATGGTGCACCAAACCTCAGTATTACCCTGTCATCATCCCTAAACAACAGGACAGTGTAAATACAAATAATCTCCGGCGAGTTAACCCTTTATATTTGAGAAAGCGTGGATAGGTGTTATCAGAAAAAAACACACAGAAATGTTCATGTATATAATATATCAAAAACTAAGTTAAATCTAAAAAACTAATCTCATATGTACTCGATGAATTTTCTGAAGTCAGAGCATCAATGGAAAAACGTTAAGGGCATGACAATACGGGGTGAAGGACATTCATCAAATGTGTCCTGCCTTAAAGGATTTAGGAACATTTTGCAAATCGGGATATTGTCTTCCCGAGTGAAATCAAAGACGATACATGTCGTCTCGATTAAAACACACGATTTTAATGTACCTCTTTATGTTTGTGTTTTTATTTTATAAAGGACGTGTGTATAATCTCATACTATTATCTTTCATTACACAAGTAATTTTAAAACTGTCATAATAAAACCACAGATTACGTTTATACTAATTAACGTATATAAAAACACAGGTATAACTTACCAATACACTACTGTTCACTACATATACTCTATATATAGCGACTGGCTCGACTCTCTCTTGATTCACACAGCCTACGACAAACATGTATACTATAGAACAAAACAGTAGCAAATGAAAAACCCTGGGGATGGGAAAAAAACGGTGGCTAGTGTACTAATACTGGAGACAGTAAATATGTTTGATACCTCATCTTTGGCCAGACACCCGGAACCCTCTATTTAAACTTGTATGCAAGTTATTATTGAATTCAAATTAGGGGGAATAAGTCAATCGCTGTTAAAAGAGTTACACCCCTTCCAAAATATAAAGCAAACAATAAAGAAATCAAAATAACATATTCCAGTTATTTTCAATATATGATCAAAGGGAGATAACTGTTGTTTCTTTACGAAAATAATTCATTTAAGTTATTACGAAAATCTTTCGCCAGGGAACAAACTACTTTTTTTAGCCTGTAACAACACTATGGCATATTTTACAAACAGTGATCGCGACGGTTACACTTAATGGACTTTTCAACAAGTTTGTGAATCACTATCATTCTTATTAGACATCATTTCTGTCAGGTTTGGATACTTATAGGCAAACCATTGGCATTTCTATCAGTACTAACTGTGCACCCCTGTGATTTGGTTTTGTATTGCTACGAACGTAACTATATGTTAGGACTTTCTCCAGATACACACGCTAATGTCATCGACGCTTTTAATAACACCTCACGCTATCTGGATGATATACTTAATTTGGATACTCCATTCCTTTCTTTTATGGTTCCTAACATTTATCCTCCAGAAATAAAACTTAATAAAGCTATTGAAAACGGAGTAGTAATAACTAGATGTATGATAAGAGAGACGATTTTGATTACGATATTGTGAATTATCCACATTTAGATGGGGATATCCCCACTACTGTTTCTTATGGCGTGTATATTTCTCAGTTAATTCGTTTTGCCAGAGCTTGTAGCCGTGTTGAGGACTTCAACCTTCGTATCTTAACATTACTGAAAAACTCATCCAACAGGGTTACCTTTACCATAAACTACGTAAGACTTTTTCAAAGTTTTATTATCGTAACACTGATCTGCCCGACAAATATAATAGTAATATTAAAACACGTCTGCGACAAGGTTTATCAAAACCCGTCTTTTATGGAGATATGATTAAGATTATTAGAAAATGTATAAACAGAGGTTACGACCGAAGTATTCTGCGGCACACTACATGCTTAGGTGTGGACACTTCTACAGTTTGCAATTATGCTTTTATCTTTGATTGTGCAACGACCGGACGGGCGATGGACTCTATGACAACGTGTTCTTAAATCTTTTAAGACCGTTTGATGTCTTAAACCGTTTGATGTTTGTCCTTCACTCCGTTTTGTCGTGACCTTTACGGTTTTGCCCTTGATGCTCCGACTTCAGACAATTCATCGAGTACATGTGAAATTAGCTTCTTAGGTTTAACTTATTTTTTCATATATTATATACATGAACATTTCTGTGTTTTTTCTTTTTACACCTATCTAAGCTTTCTCAAATGTAAGGCGTTAACTCGGCTGGGATTATTTTTATTTACACTGTCCTGTTCTTCAGGGATGATGACAGGGTAAGAGTGAGGTTTGGTGCACCCTTGAACCGGTTTAAACTCCCCGGTGGTCCCTTTTGCCACTGACTGTTTCAAGGCGGTACCCCTGTTTTCAACACTTAAAAGCCGTACTTCTGGTCATTTTGCCAGTTCAGAAATAATGACCTGTAACTAATCCATGGGTCGTAGAAAGATAATTATCACCACATGGGGGATTTCCAGCAGGCAATGCTGCAGATGATGTTTATTGCTGGATCATGATAAATCTCATATTATCAGACTTCCACAGTCCACAACAGAAGCAAGATGTTTACAAGGATTGATACACAAATATGATTTAAAATGATTTTTTGACAATAAACTCTGATCACTTTACAATTTATGTTTTTATGAATTTGATTTTCCTAACATTTCATTACATTGTAGAAGTAATTTTTTTAAAATCCAATATATGCAATTTCACACACTTTATATACAATTAATAGTCATGGCAGAATGCATATAATATAATTCATTACATTTTTTATATGCCCGTTTGGAAAATGGAAGGTACTATGGTACGGGGTTGTCCGTCCGTACGTCTGTACGTCCGTCCGTCGATAATTTGCATTCCGCACGACAGTAACCTTATATGGAAATATGGCATTCTGGATAATAATTTTAAAAACCATAACACCTACACTCATAAAACTTCATAGGTACATTTCCCTAGGTCAGAGGAGGATTCGTTTTGCTTTTAGAGTCAGTAGATCAAAGGTCAAGCTCACCATGACCTTTTATGGAAATATTCATTCCGGACAATAGCCTCGAAACCAAAATACCTACCCTCATGAAATTTCATGGGTACATTTCCCAAGTGAGAGGAGAATCCCTATTGTTTTTGGGGTTATTGTGTCAAAGGTCAAGGTTACCATGACCTTTTATGGAAATACGCATTATTGACGATAACTTCGAAACCGTAACACCCAAACTTTTGAAACTTAATAGGTATATTTGCCCTGGGTAAGAGGAAGAACACTATTGTTTTTTGTGTCAGTAGGTCAAAGGTCAATGCCACCATTATGGAGTACTAATTTCGGACGATAACTACAAAAATATAACACCTACACTCATGAAACGTCATTGGTACATTTCTCTAGGTATGTGGAGGATCCCTGTTGTTTTAGGGTCAGTAAGCTGATAACTTTGAAATGATAAACCTACACTAAAGAAATTTAATTGATACATTGCCCTAGGTGAGAAGAACAGGAACCCTATTGTTTTGGGGTAGCTAGGTAAAAGGTCAATGTCACCATGATCTTATAAGAAAATTCACAATTTGTTGAATAACTTCATAATATTCGCACTCATGAAACTTCCCAAGCGCATTTTGTCCTTGTTGAAGAGAAGAATCTTATTGTTTTTGGTGTCAGAAGGTTAAAGGACAAGATTACCAAGCCCTTTTAAAGTAAAATACATGCATTTTTAAAACAGTTTTGCTAGAAGTTCAAAGGTCAAGGTCATAATAACCTTTAACCTAAACTAATATAATACCTTTAAGGTAACGGGCGTGTAATACCCTGTTAGGCGGCGCCCTTGTTTCGCTCGAAATGGTACCTAATTCGGAAAAAGCTGGTTTTTAGTTACATTCTTGATAGCCACCGAATTACTACCATATCTTCCCTTATTTTCTAATAGTTTTATCTTTATATATTTACATTAATTTTTAATTACTACTTCATTTCTTCATCTTTCGTCGGTTGTTGCGCACAATATGACCTATTTATGAGTCGACATGCCGTGAAACATCATTCATTCATTCATTCATTCAAATGAGATGGGAGGAGTTTGAAGGCGAGGTTATATGTCGGTGATTCGTTATAAATGCACCATCATGATCAATAAATAGGTCTAAGTTTATTTATTCAAGAAAGCTCCACAACAGGAACATTCAAATTATTTACAAGGAAATGATAACGAAGTTGTAAAATGTATTATTAATAATTAAACATGTATATCACAATCAACACCCACGTGTTTATCACAATGATGCCGTTTCCTAGGTTTAGTCAAAGTATCTCTCTAGTGCCCATGCACTGTGGTGGCTACTACCTTCATAGTGGCTACTGCCTTGCTAGTGCCCATGTACTTTGGTGGCTACTACCTTACCAGTGCCAATGTGCTATGGTGGCTAATCCATTACTTCTGCACATGCACTTTGGTGGCTATTACCTTCATAGTGGCTACTGCCTTGCTAGTGCCCATGTACTTTGATGGCTATTACCTTACTAGTGCCAATGAACTTCCGTGGTTACTACCTAAATAGTGGCCATGTACTTTGGTGGCTACTACCTTACTAGTGCCCATGTACTTTGGTGGCTACCACCTTACTAGTGTCCATGTACATTGGTGGCTACCACCTTACTAGTGCCCATGGACTTTAGTGACTAGTGCCAATGGACTTTGGTGGCTACCACCTTATTAGTGTCCATGTACTTTGGAGGCTACCACCTTACTAGTGCCAATGGACTTTGGTTGCTATAACCTTAATAGTGCCAATGGACTTTGGTGGCTACCACCTTACTAGTGCCATGGACTTTGGTGGCTACCACATTACCAGCACCAATGGACCTTGGTGCCTACTACCTAACTAGTGCAAATGGACTTTCGTGGCTACCACCTTAAAAAAGTTCATGTACTTCGGTGGCTACCACCTTACTAGTGGCCATGGCCTTTGGTGACTACCACCTTACTAGTGCACATGGATTTTATTGGCTACCACCTTACTAGCGGCAATGGACTTTGATGGCTACCACGTTACCAGTGTCAATGGACCATGTAACTTGGTGGCTACCACCTTACTAGTGCCGGTGTACTTTTGTGGCTACCGCCTTACTAGTGCAAATTCACTTTTTTGACTACCACCTTACTAGTGCCAATGAACTTTGGTGGCTACCACCTTACTAGTGCACGTGTACCTTTTTGGCTACCACTTTACTAATACCCATAGACTTTAGTGGCTATCACTTTACTAATACCCATAGACGTTGGTGGCTACCACCTTACTAGTGCCAATTGGTTTTGGTGGCTTCCACCTTACTAGTGTCCATGTACATTGGTGGCTACAACCTTACTAGTGCCCATGGACTTTGGTTGCTAGTGCCAATGGACTTTGGTGGCTACCACCTTAATAGTGCCAATGGACTTTGGTGGCTACCACCTTACTTGTGCCATGGACTTTGGTGGCTACCACCTTACTAGCGCCAATGGACTTTAGTGGCAACAACCTTACTAGTGCCAATGGACTTTGGTGGCTAGTACCAATAGACTATGGTGGCTACCACCTTACTATGCTCATGTACTTTGGTGGCTACCACCTTACTAGGGCTAAAGGACTTTGGTGGATACCACCTTACTAGCGCTCATGGACTTTGGTGGCTACCATCTTACTAGTGCTAATGGACTTTGGCGGCTACAACATTATTAGTGCCAATGGACTTTCGTGGCTACCGCCTTACTAGTGTCAATGGAATTTCGTGGCTACCACCTTCCTAATGTCCATGGACATTGGTGACTACCACCTTACTAGTGCTAATGGACTTTCGTGGCTACCACGTTACTAGTGCCAATGGACGTTGTGGCTATCACCTTACTAGTGCCAATTGAGGTTGGTGGCTACCACCTTACTAGAGCCCATGGACTTTTTGGCTACCATCTTACTAGTGTCAATGGACTTTGGTGGCTATCATCGTACTAACGTCAATGGACTTTCGTGGCTACCACCTCACTAGTGTCAATGGTCTTTGTTGGCTACCACCTTACTAGTGCCAGTGGACTTTGTTGGCTTCCGCCTTACTAATACCCATGTATTTTGGTGGCTACCACATTACTAATGTCAATGGACTTTGATGGCTACCACCTTACTAGTGTCCATGTACTTTGGTGGCTACCACCTTACTAGTGCCCATGGACTTTAGTGGCTACCACCTTACTAGTGCCAATGGACGTTGGTGGCAACCACCTTACAAGTGCCAATGGACTTTGGTGGCTACCACCTTACTAGTGCCAATGGACATTGGTGGCTACCACCTTACTAGTTCTTTGGACTTTGGTGCTACCACAGTACTAGCGCCAATAGACTTTGGTTGTTACCACCTTACTAGTGCCAATGGACATTGGTGGCTACCAACATACTAGTGCCAATGGACTTTGGTAGCCACCAAAATCCATGGGCACTTGTAAGGTGATAGCCACAAAGGTCCATGGGCACTAGTAAGGTGGTAGCCACCAAATTTAAGGTGGTAGCCACCAAAGTTCATTGACGCTAGTAAGGTAGTAGCCACCAAAATACAAAGGCACAGGTAAGGTAGTAACCCTGAAAGTACATGGGCGCTAGTCAGGTAGTGTTCTAAAACCATTCGGTTATTAGGTCTGTTGGCAAGCCAGAATAAGTATAGTATACTATTAACAGTGATCGGCGTATTTAGTAATAGTCACGGTATTGTGTTTCTTACACGTTCTCAAACTCCGCCTATCTCCGCCCATCTAATTAAAATGTGGTGGCTATCAACTATGGTATCTAGGAATCAGCGGTCACCTACCTAATTCCTAGTCCACATTCTGATTATAATAAGCACTTGGTATTGTTGCATCCGTATACTATAATCTGCCACAGGAGTCTAAGATAATTATTAAAGGTATACACTTCATATTTTTAACATATGTAAATTGTTATTCAGTCCAAACAAACTGATGAACATTGAAACCAAATTCTTGATTTCCAAACTGCTTGCTCCATTCTATTGATTAGATATTTCTAAATAAACCAAGCATAATAATTTTAGAAAAAAACACACTTTGTGTAAATGGCAAGGCTCGCCCTAAATGGGCGAAGCAAAGCCGTTGGTATGCTTTACGCTAGTATGTCGTTGGATAGGTTGGCTGTGCGCTTTAATTTATAAATCCCGGTGATCAGATAGGTTAAAAATATTGAAAACTGTGTATGTTGTACACGTATTCTTACCGCCTATGTAAAAGTGTGACGGTAAATACACGTGTAGCGATTCATTAAATTCCTTTTATCTGTTTCGGAGTTCAGATTTAGCTTTACTGTATTATGTTAACCAACGCACACAGAGACGTTGACACCGGGGTGCTTAGAATTTTCAATATCTTGCCTTTTCTTCGATTTTTTTTTCATATAGATTATAAACATTTTCTGCATGGTTTACTAGTTCTAACTATTAAATGTTACACTTGACATAGATGCCGCCATATTGCTGTTTAGCTCGATTTTTCGATAAATATATAGAGGGAGGCAATATTTGTAAATATATACTGAAAGGAAAAAGAAACGCATAACATGTTTTGACTATACATTTTACTTACATGGTATTCCAAATGCATTGAAAGAGTATTCCATTATGTAATACAATCATCCAACAATCTAACATCCAAAATTCATTTGATAATCACAACGCGTTATTTTACGAGAATCGTTCAAAGAACACCACTGTCGTTAAACTCGAGTTTAAGTTAGTAACGAGTGTGACCACCCCTGGCTGCAAACCCGGCTCTCACTCGTGATGGCATAGACTGAATAAGTTTATTGATTCGTCCCATAAATGCTCTAGGTTGCATAAAACTAAATACTTTCACATAGACTTCCTGTGACACCTGTCAGCTAATATCTCAAGAATTATCCACCAGATTTTCTTTAAATTACCTTATTTCATAGATATTTCCACCACAAAGCCTTTGAAAGTGGGAAAAGGACAACTTTTCCAGCTCAACCTCTCTGTACATGTCTGTGTTTACAAACACTATTGAATCCGTACTGAATATTGACATGCAATTTCAATGGATGTTAAATTTTCAAAAACATGAAAAAAATGTTTTATTTAATTTAATGATCCTAGCTGATGGGGATTATTTTACCTATAGTTTATCCTTCCTGAAAATGCATATTGAATATTTCAAAGTTATATCTGCTGACCTGTGTGAACTTTCACTTCTGTACTGAATCGTACACAACAAAAGGCTATATTTAGCTGTACTCAGCCTGTATAGGTGAGAAATCTGGGCTGTACGGTGGCCAATCTATTACGTTTACGTGGTTTTCATCCAGATACGCTCTGCAAACTCTCGAAACATGGGGTCTGGCGTTATCTTGTTGAAATGTAAAGCCATTCTCAAGCACTGAAGGAACGACGTGAGGCTGGAGAACGTCATCTCGGTACTTATGGCTGTCAGGTTTCCATCAATGACCACCAGAGATGACTCTTTTTAATAATTGTTGATAGTTATACACAACATGTATTTAGCCAACAAAGCAAATTTTCTTTCTGACAGTTTTATTGAAACAAGCAACTTCTGTTGATACAGGTCAATATAACCACACATAAGCCGCATGTGGTCAATGTGGCTTGTGCGATGTATGACGGTATAACTGTACTTGCTAATTTGCCATACTGATAAGCATCAGCTCAGATTGAGCAGTTTCAGAGGGCTTATTCCTAGGAGTGTATATGTTTGTGATGTGATTTTTACTGAATGTGTTTGTAATCACCTTTGCGTTGCAGTTACTGTATTCTGTCAATGCTACTCTTGCTGTTGGACTTATAACATTTTCTTTAATATCAGTCTCACTAAAATATGCAGGGAAGCAGATGAAAAGTTAAATGTTATGACAAAAAGCCTGAAAATATTCAATGATGATTTTATATCTCCTCTTTTCACTGAACGTTTGGAGTTATAAACACGAGTCTTCTTCAATGAAGTTTGGTGCAAAAAGAAAAGTGCCCTACCCATTGTTTGATAATTGTGTACTTAAATGATACTAAACATGCTTTAAATATCAATTAAACAATATCAGCACTCCTTCCTTTCCCAGCCAACCTCCTTACGACATGAAGTGACTGTAAATAAATATCAACAACATGCTGCAAAATAACAAAATCAAAATCACGATTGGTTTCAATTTGAATCGAAATGATGTGACCATCAGCATGATGATTATAATTATCATTTTTATTAGTATTTAGTATTCCGCACTCACAGCGTCACCGAGCCACACTATGCAAGCGGATACAACTCCTTTTAGGGTATGTCGCATGATACTACGGTTTTGCAGAGGATGCGCCATTTGGCATTTCGAAGAGTACTTGTTAAGGGCTTGTACACTGATAAATTAATACCATTTAAGGTGTATGATTATTCGGTTATGCATGCTTTATCAGTGTTCCTTAGACTTTAAAAGAATATAACAAACACGTTACTAAACGTATTCTGATAACGTAGCGTAATGCAAACAATTTAGCATATCTCCAACACCAGTTGGTGGACTTGCTAAGTGGAAAGCCAAGCTTATAGCATCATGACGACATGTCATGTTTAACGCCCAGGTTGAAGTCCGCAAGAACATGGTCACACATAAAATAAGGTCACACTGAGGTCGAAGCTGTGTATCGTCGCCATCTGGTATCTGGTTTAATTTTTTTTTCATAATTAAAATATATAATTGGCATAACTAGCATATGTGTATATATTGCTTTTCAAATTGTTAATTAATATCCGCAATATTTCATTTTCCTTGTGGATCAATCTAGCTAACTTCAGAATATTCATGAGTTTGTTCCATTGTTTCATATGGAATATTCATGAGTTTGTTCCATTGTTTCATATGTGTATTACAGTAGAGATCTTCATGCTGTTGTCTGTGTAATACGTATATCAATGAAACGGATTTCGGTTTCATTCGTGTTGTAACATACATACATATGCCATGTATGTGTGAAACCATTTTTTTCCGATCGGATACAGCTATATTTTCGACATTGTTCGTACTCTTGTCTTCTGTTGATTGACCATGATGAATATGATTGTCTGCTGCTATAACCTCCGACTGTAAGATTTGTTTTCTGTTATCTAGTGTGAGCTTTTTATCGTTTCACCAGGAGTCAACATATCCCACAGTGTTTCCTTTCTCTCGGTATATTTTTCTTTCCATAACTTGAGTCTGATGAGAATTGTCCTTTGCTTCGCGGTCCTCCAGATATGTTTAACAGGTGATATGCTTCTTTCCAGAAGTTACATGTTTGAGGATACTTATATCGCATTTTAGACGATTACAAACAATGCGATAAATAATCCTTCGCCGACAATTGTACTGATGTTTGCTTATGCTCGGAACCGTTATATGGAATATGTATACGATGCTTTATTGAAATTAAAAACTAACAATCTGTCGTCAATTGATATCTAAATGCAGTAAAAATAAATAATCGGTAGAACCAATGGATGCTCGCCGAATAAAGGTAAATACGTGAAATACAATCGGATGAAAAACTGTAGGAGGGGTTAAGCGGACATGTTTTGTATTTGAACAAAATCAAAGTCCATTAACTCCGCAAAAATCTACAGTTGGAACGTCCTGACAATATGCGCTCCTTGACACAGTTTCATGAAAATCAGATGAACATGTAGGAGGTATTGTGCGAAAACGCTTTACATTTGAAAATTTCAAAGTCCAGTATCTTTGCCAAATCTTTAAACTGAAACGTCCTGATAGTATGTGCTATTAGACATCATAGTAATACTTCCTATAAAGCTTCATGATAATCAGATGAGAAATGTAGGAGTTGAGCGGACACGATTTTAATTTGAAAAACCTCGAGAAAAAAACACATTCAACCGGAACGGCCAAATAAGTTTAAGCAACTAGAAATCATACTGACACATCCTATAAAAAATCATGAAAATCGGATGAAAAACGTAAGTGTTGAAAGGACAAGCTTTAGATTCGAAGTCCCGTAACTCCGCCAAAAAATATTCAAACATCCTGATAATATGTGCTACTAGACATCATCCTAATACTTTCTGTGAAGTTTCATAAAAATCGGGTGAAAAAGTAGCAGGAGATACGTAACAATTAAGAAAAAGGGCCATAACTCCTGTATTACATGGCCGATATTAATGCCGAATCGATATGCACATATTGACATCATGCGTAAGGATCCTGTACAATTTCAAAACAATCGGTTGACAACTGTGGGAGGAGAGAGACAGAAAATATTTTACGTAATATTTAACGAAAACTCCGGTAATACAAGGTTGATATTGATGCTGAATCGATCTGCACATCTATACATCATATGTAAGCATCCTGAAATGTTTTGAAACACTCGGTTGAAAAGTAGGGGAGGAAATAGACACACTAGATATTTTAGCGTACAATTTAACGCAAAAAGGGCCGTAACTTCGATAATACGAGGTCGATTTTGACGTTGAATCGATTTGACGTCCTAGGTAAGCATCCTGTAAAGTTTCCAAACAATCGATTGAAAACTGTGGGAGTAGTTAGATTCGCAGTCCTTTCGGGACGAACGGATACTGGGACATCCACTCGGATGATACCGTAAGTGGAGTGACTGTATTCTGTGAATGCTACTCTTCCTGTTGGACTTATAATATTTCCCCCCTTTGTTTAAGGTCAAAAAAATGACCACGTAAACAACAATAGGCTTACAATGAACATTATTCCTTATTACTCACTTTTGTAGCTTGACTAATGGTCTTACAAAACAATATGTGCTACTAGACATCAAAATAATACTTTCTGTGAAGTTTCACTTTAATTTGTAGTGGTAATAGTAGTAAAACATGATGTTAACATATTTTACTATCAATATTTTAGAATTAGGAACATTGAAAGCTGCACTAATTCGAAGTATTTAACAAAATCCAATGCACCTAGTTTTATAAATGTTATAGTTTATTTCTAAGAAATTTCTAAGAAAACACATCGACTTGAAAGCTTTAAAATGTGTTCATGTTATCAGAGCAGGCGATTTAAACTTGTTATTTTGCAGCTCAGTCTTAAAATACACAAAACACTGACAGAATTATTGACTTATTCCTGTGTTTCTCCCTGGCCGAGGAGTTAACGACGTTGCGTTGTAAACCTTCTCGCCTCTCACCACTACGGGCTCGAATCCCACTGGGAACTTGATTTGTAAGTGAGGAAGTGTCGATTCTTAAGGATGTCGGGAGTACTGGTTATACCCAGTGGATGGCCCGCCTCCACCACAAACAAAATCGAGCGTCATATATAAACTTACATGTGTGAAAATGATGTAAAACACCATACAGCAAATGACTTATTCCTGGGTGGGTACTTGAATTCCTTTGTGTTAAGCCACACCCAACCCAACCGAAGGTAGTGCACGTTTTGCGCAGACAGACTGACGGACATGGACTATTCGATTTTGGGGGCCTAACAATTTGAGTATATATAGATTAAGGACAATATATTTTGTCTGTCTTTAAAAACATTGAGCATGGTTATGTATGCCATTTTGTTACAATATTGCATGTATTTTATATATTTTTTCGTGGCTTATCTTACGCTTCTTTATCAAAAACACATTCAGGAACATGTTTGTAATGTTAGTTTGAAGTCCATGAAAACGCTGTTACAGCATGCATCAGCAAATAATCAATTCATACAACTAAAATGGTCTAAATTGATCATTTTCCTAGCCCTTACACAGTACTTACCGCAATGCCAAAATGACACGCCCTCCGCCGAACCATAGCATTATGCTACACGTTGTTTGTTTGAATGGTGTTTTACTAAATTGTTAGCATATACTAGGCCATATATACTATATTGTTGTAGAGGCAGACCACCCAATCTGTCTTAGGTAGAACCCGCACTGTATACATGTATCTTTCGCTCCGACAGCATTCAACCTTCTTTACACATGCATAAACGCCTAGGAAAACACATTCCTATAATCAAATTTATCATCAATGTATTAGTGAAGCTCACTACAATGTTCTGATGTTGGTATTAAATTTGCAATTGTACAAGAATGATTCTTGGTTGTCAATTCAGATGATCCAGTTTCGGACCATTACACTACTTAATTAACTATATGTATTGCACATGAGTTTAGACACGGAATACATTATAAGACAATACAGACACATGTAAGCCGTAATAACCGCAGTTATTATTAAACCATGAAATAATTGATTGATGTCTCCTCGGACAATATATTTCTTTAATTTGTACTGTATTTTTGACTTGACTGTCCTCGCAGATCTACAGGCGCGTATTCGATGGAGAGGAAGTATTCGGCGCCCTCTCATATGTGGAAAGTGTACGTAACAATCGCCACTGTTCAATGTTGGGGTGGGGGGGTGGGGGTGGGGAGGGGAGGGCATCTGAGCTGAGATTTAAAAGGATGCGACACCTCCCCTTCCCACCCCCTACCCCAACTAAAATCATGAAAAGCTGTTTTGAAAGCTCTTGCAAGCATACATGTTTAAACATATTCATAGATTTAGACTGTCCAGTGTCTAATTGTCATCCGCGACTACACTCAGCACTGTCATATGTAGCTGTCCCATGCTGGTATCATGAATAAACCGTGGAATAGATCACCCACACATCGAAGGGTTTGAGTGGATCTTACTTGTATTAGTTTAAATATAGAGCATTTGTCGGTTGAAACCCAAGATAAACTTTCTATCAGACAGAAACACTGTCGTAATACTTATTCAATGATTCCGATAGTATCGAAGGAACGAAAAGAAGGCCATTTTTTTAACTTTATATTTTTAAAGAGTATTTTCATGCTGTTTTAGGTTTGCTTGTTTGAATTTTGTTTTATGTCATTATAGCACATTTTAGGCCATATATGACGGTCAATTTGTTTGTGGTAGCGGCAGACCGCCCCATCTTTCCTGGGTAGAACCAGTACTGTATACTTTCTGCAATCCGTAAAAATCGACACTTTCTCACCTACAAGTTGAACTCCCAGTTGGATTTGAACCCGCAGCGGTGAGAGGTGAAAATGAGAATGAATACAAATATAAAAAGGGCAACCGAACATCTCCATAACTCAATATGTCCATGGGACACGAATGACCGCACTGAAAAAAATCCGTCGAAAACTGTACAATGCAAGAATATATATTCATAAATAATGTTGATTTTGATGCAAAATCGATATGCACCTCTTGACATCATAGATAAACATCATGTAAAGTTTCGAAGCTATTGGTTAAAAACAATGGAAGGATATAGACGCACAGATGACTAACACCATATGCTGCCTCACCATTCGATGGTAAATAATAAATATTTAAGGTACATAAGGTCTTAAATATTATCTTTCATGACTAAGTAAAAAATATGTAAGTCAGATATCATTTGAATTATATATTTGATTTAAAACATTTTATTTCATATATTTACATCAATACATCCCAAGTATAAAGGGTATTATATAAAAAAAAAATTGCATTATACAATAATTATTTTTATTTATTAAAAGGACATACGGCATTTTTGAAGTATTTATCAAGCATTACAATAAGAACCTCGATTGATTAATCAAGATGATTTTCCCTTTACACCAGCTTGCACATATTTACATTATAAGTAATAACATTTTGGAGTTTAAAAAAAAGAAAAGATTGCTGCATGTCCCTTTAATATGCGCACCTCTCATCCTGTTTTGTTTATATGGTGTAAGTAATTTTCAACACATGTGGGGTTATATATACATGAATCTGTTATTTATTTGTTTTGGTGGAGGCAGACCTACCACTTTTCTGGGTAGAACCTGTAATATACACCTCCCACCATCTGTTATTCCACACAGTTTATAATCCAAACAATTCAGGAACCAATAAAGAAATGCATGGTCGGTCAGATTAACAGAAACACATTTATATTTTCGTATTAGCCCTTATTTTGAGCCACTCCAATGAACTGTCCAGTTAATGTCGCCATCGATCCACCTCTGTCAACAGTCAGACAGGCATGTTGATATGATATTGTGCTGGTGATACTGGGAATTTCGAAATTAGTGGGTCCAAATAACCGTATTCCCTCAAGTCACAAATGTTACTAGACACATTTTTCTTGAAGTTGATGCTAGTACTGTCCGTATGAGGTATTGCTGATTCATGATTCATAAAAAAAAAAAAAATATTATACACCGTCGCATTATTCTATTCTTGTTCGTTTAAGTATTTCTGATTCGGTTGTTAATGTTGTAAAAAGTTATTATATATGTGTCTAGACACTTGTTTCAATAAAATCCTCCCATATAGTGTGACTTCAGTAATATTTCACAGCTAACACCCAGCGTCTCAGAACATCAGGGACTCTGAAAATAAAAATGATACAGATTCTGTTTAACCATACATATTTTTGTTTCAACTGAAATAGGTAACAAGTTGGTGAGTTGAAATAGATGAATAAAAAGTGTCTATAGAACTGTTTTTATAAGAATATAAATTGGACAGAACATGGACCAGAAAACAACTATATAAGATGACCTTCTTATTTTACTTTAATTTGCAAACATGATCACTGGTGGTTTGAAATGCGGGACCCAAATATGGGTATTGCCGGTTACTTTTCTTACCAGTTTTTCGTGTTAAAAATAAACCCTGTTGAATTTATTTTTTTGTTATTCATCTTTTTTTTTCAAAACATTGGGTCGGAGGGTCTAAGAACCGAAAAAACAAACAAAAAAACTCTGACCTAAGTTGGCTAAACAACACATTATATGTCATTTAGAGCCGTCCTTGAGAGAGGGGATGGGCACATAGGAAAATTAAAAATTGATACATATTTTGTTTACCGTAACCATATTTCGTTTCAGCTTAAATAGTTAACAAGTTGTAGAGTTGAAATTGTAGATGAATAGTGATTATAGAACCTTTTTTACATGTACGATGAAATAAAAATAATCGTTTTCGGCTAATCCGGAAGCTCCAGATTGCTATCGTCAACCGTGCTATCGTTGGGCAATGCCAGCACATTAAGTCAGGGTCCTGGTTAAGTTTAATATTTCAGATGTAATACAAGGACCTTTTTATTTTGTTTGTTTTGTTTTACATCCGTACTAAGCACAATATGACCTATTTATGTGTCGATGTGCTGTAAAACACCATTCATTTTTTATTTATAGTATAAAAAGTCTGAGACTAAGGCAGGTGCACAATGCCACATATTTTGCAAAGAATATACATTGATAAATTCATAGATTGTTTGAAGCTGGGCTTATCTACACACTGGCTTACACAAGGGTCTTGATGTAGTTATACTATTACTGTGAGTGGGAAACGTGACTTGGCGAAAACAGTCTGGCTGTGGTAACACACTGCACACTGACACTGCCTCTTAGCAGACCTGACAAAATAACATATGGTTTCATTTATTTTTAATATTAATAACTATGTTCAACTTTCTTAATGCTATCAATGCCAGCTTTCCATAATAGTTTACTTAAAATACAACTTGAATGTGGTGCTTTCTGGATACTGTCCAATATGTAAGTCACAGACAGGTGGCATTCATATATACGATCACTGTTTCGGTAAAGGCCTGACGATTTAATTCCACTCCTGTACAATTAATCCATCGATCTATCTATGTGTGTATGCATCAGCATAATTTGACCTTTGAGCTATTTTTAGCACATCGCTTGGACTGTGTGAATGGAAATACGATAGTTCAATTCAATTCAAAATTTACTTTCAGTGACAATGTGAACCTGTTTGTCATTATGATATTTTAATTTGTCCAGGGAGAAGAGGAGTTTACGGCGTGCGGCTGACTGGCCCTAGGCTGGGTGTTTTTCTGTGTCGCCGCCATTTTGAATAGTCTCTGAAAGAGTGAAATCAAGGTATCAACTTTCAAAACGGTCACGAAAAATGTATATTCACGAAAAAAAAATCAGAACAGGTAGAACAGATAATGATCTTCGACTCCTGACAATTTCAACAATATTTAAGAATATACAATTTTTGTGACCGTTTTGAAACATTGGTAAATGAAGAAGACACATCTTTTTTCTTTCGATCTTCGCATTTGTACCGCGATTTTCGACTATGATATCTCTATAAAACCTGTCAACACGTTTGTTTGATGAATCTCCGACATACTAATTTACTTCTGATATGATTTTTTTTTTCTGTCGTCTAGTATAAGCTTTAAACTAGTTTTTTTTAAAAGAGTACTATAAAATCAGCGCATCTGCACGTGCTTGCAAAATGGGAACTACGTTGCCTCCAACCACAATTATTTATGTTTGAGCGGTCCAGGCACGCGAAATGATTCAGCGGCGCCCCTATTGAACAGTCTGTATTTATACTGTCATAGAAAACCATAGACGTTTTAGCCTGGACTATTCCAATAACCTTGAATGCAGTCATATGATGCCTCACAATAACATCATGTGATGTTAAATGTAAACATCAATATTGTATTTACTCATCCTGAAACTTCTAAATTATAAATGAACGGCCCCGAATGACACAATAATATGTTTACATAATAACATGTTTACATTATTCTTAAAAATATTCATAGGTCACACTTATCCCGTAAAGAAAATGATTTATATAATAAAGCATTCTTTTGAACGATATGTACTAAGCAATGTGATAATGTAATACTATTTCAGTTTCAGAACATATGCACGAGCAAAACCAACATTATGTACTGTTTTATGACATTTTATGACAGTATAAACACAGCCTTTTGGGGTTGTTGATTGTCCGGTATTCAGTATTTAGAGATGAGTATCTGGTTCAGTATTTAGATTGAGAATTTACTTCAGTTATGCTGTGAATAACAAAATATATTGTGACAGGATAACAATTATTGTGTTTATCTATTATATCTATTATAAAAGTTACATTGGCTTACGTGACTATTATGAATGAATAAACCAGGAAAGTCTCAAAGTGAAATTGGATTAAAGGAGCACTTGACAATTTTGATTAAATGGACACTTTACGTTTTAGATTAAAGGGTCTTTTGACAATTTAGATTAAAGGGACATTTTATTCGTAGATCAGATTTTAAAGAAATACTGGATCCGTTTGATGTGTTTTCTGTTAGTGAATATGTTTCAGTGTAGTATTTGAATAAATTTCTTGATTATATTTTAAGAATAGTTGTTGCTGGTTTTTCTTACATTCTTGTTACAATTTACCCGTAACAGAAATTGGGAACTTGTCCGGTAGTGAAACATTTTGGTTGCTTTTATCATTTGTACATTGCCTTTGGCAAAAATAAAGTAATAAAATGATAAATAATAAAAGTACAAATGTACTTGAACATTTTGAATATTATAAAAAGTGAAAACTGCTGCAATCATAATGTTTTTTTAACTTGAGAAATTTGTTACTACGCTTTCCCAGCAGGAGTTTAATTCACTTAAAAAAGATGACATGCTCTTGCTTGCTGAACATTAAAATTGATTGAAGTGTAAATATACTATGAGAAAATCAGATATCAAAAACATGTTGTTAAGATTCATGGTTGATTAAGACATATTTTTTAAGAAAGTGCTTAAAATGTGTGAGTAGAAACAGAGTGTGAATTAAAAGTGAAAGTAATTGAATTATAAAACAGGAAAGAAATTGAATTAGAAAAAAATGGAAACAGATATGGCAATAAAAGAAAAAGAAATGGAATTGAAATTAAAGGAAGGAAAAGAAAGGAGATCATTTGAATTAGAGATGCGGAAAATGGATTTGACAAGCAATGCAAGTTCACCTTCACCACCTCCCTCCCACTTACCTACATTTGATGTAACTAAGTATTTTCGATTAGTACCTCCTTTCCAAGAAAAAGTTGACAAATATATCTTCATTTTGAAAAAGAATTGCTGAAAATTTTAAATTACCATTAGAAAACTGGACATTATTTTTTCACAGTGTTTTAATTGGTAAAGCCCGTCAAGTTTACACTCAATTGACAGTACAGCAAAATTGTTCATATTATACTGTTAAAGAAGTGACTCTGAAGGCTTATGAAGTGGTCCCTGAGACATATAGGCAGACATTTAGTAATTTTAAAAAAGACATGATAAAACACAAAGAACACCTATAGAAATTTTAGCGAAATCATAATACATTAAGGCAACTTGTTTTAATTGAAGAGTTCAAAAGGTTCATTAACAAATATGTTTCAACCTATTAAGATGAACAAAAGGCACAGACATTAGAAGATGCTGCGCGTTTGACGGATGATTATTGGTTAACTCACAAGGTATGTTATGTTCACAAACTGTGTCATCAGATTTGGTTACTGGACCTGCGGCTGTGGAAATAAGATCTTCTTTACCATTTGAAGGTGTCCGATTATTACTGGACAATGACCTAGCTGGAGATAAGGTCGTGGTTAACCCACTTGCATCTGACAAGACTTTTTCGGATCAATCTCCTGATCCCGTTGAACAGGAAATTGACTTGTATCCGGCTTGTGCCGTTACTCGAGCTATGGCAAAAACAGCCATTGAAAATGCTTTTTGTTTTGACAATGATTTGGCTGATACTTTTATAGGTCAATCTTATAATACAGAGGTTAACAAATATCATGATATTAGCCCATCTGAATCCCAGACGGACTACAGTGAAAATAATATTCACTTATCTGATTATTCTCCTTCTATTAATTTGAATGACAAAGATGATGACAAACTATCAAAATCACAAATTATAAGGGAACAGCATAGAGCTCCTGAGATTTCTAGCTTATTATACCCCCACAAACGAAGTTAAGGGGGGGGGGGGGTATATAGGAGTGAGCTTGTCGGTCCGTCGGTCGGTCGGTCCGTCCGTCGATCGGTCTGTTGGTCTCCAGACGATAACTCATGAAAGAGTTGATGGATTTAAATAATATTTGGTACCCGGGTATAACACCATAAAATACAAGTCAAGTTCGACTTTGTTTACAAACCACCAATTTTTGAAGGAGTTATTGCCCCTTTTCAACTTAGAATTTGCCCAAAAAACGGTGTCCGGACAATAACACATGAAAGGGTCGATGGATTAAAATAATCCAAGTTCGACTTTGTTATATGTGTCGTGCTCGGCCGTTTCCAAAGGTCCATTATCATACTCTTTTTTTGGTTACAAACCATCAATTTTTGACGGAGTTATGGCCCCTTTTCAACTTAGAATTTTCCCAAAAACGGTGTCCGGACGATAACTTATGAAAGGGTAGACGGATTTAAATACTTTTTAGTACACGGGTTTAAGACCATAACATACAGGTCAAGTTTGACTTTGGTTACAAACCACCAATTTCTGACGGAGTTATGGCCCCTTTTCAAAAAACGGTGTCCGGACGATAAATCATGAAAGGGTCGATGGATTTAAATAATTTTTGGTACACGGGTATAACACCATAAAATACAAATCAAGTTCGACTTTGGTTACAAACCACTAATTTTTGACGGAGTTATGGCCCCTTTTCAACTTAGAATTTGCCCGAAAAACCGTGTCCTGACGATAACTCATAAAAGGGTCGACGGATTTAAACAATATTTGGTACACGGGTTTAAGACCATAAAATACAGGTCAAGATCGACTTTGGTTACAAACCGACAATTTTTGATGGAGTTATGGCCTCTTTTCAACTTAGAATTTGCCAAAACAATGCTACATTCAACTCTATGGAACCTGCTAATTTGGGTTTGTATTAAATTTAAACAATTTATAATGCATCCTCTTCATGACCATGTCTCTTTTTATTACGCTTATACATCTTTGACTTGAACGATGTAACACGCAAATGTTTGTTAGTCTTCTTCCCTGATCACTAACAATATTGAAAACTCTCTCTCTCTCCTCTCCTCACCTCTCCTCTCCCCCTCTCTCTCTCTCTCTCTCTCTCTCTCTCATTTTTTTGTTTTCCTGTTTATTTCATATTTTGTATTTTAAATAATTGGTTTGCCATTGTCTAAATTGTATGAATATTTTGTAGCGGGAGGTCCGGATTTCTAATGTTGTAATAACTTGTGGCCCGATCCCATTTCCATGTACATTTATTGGAAATAAATATGTTTAAACAAGACCATTGTTTTCTTGTGGTTGCCATTTTTATGTGACAAGGCGGTATTGAGGGGGTATTAATCACTGTCAGTGATAATTCTAGTTTTATTAGGATGTTAGTGAAGATTAAGCTTCACACGTCCCAGTTTGTTATTACTAAACATGGGATCCTGATGAGATAATGGTGACTACATTTTGTCCCTGCTGATGATGAATGGATTGTCAATTACCAAGTTGTGGTTCTAAGTTTATATCTATCGTCTGGAAATTTTAAAGTTTAGCACATAAAACACATATGTCTGGTCACATAGACATTTATAAGACATATCCCAAGATTGTGTGTCATTTGTATCGGCCAAACATCAAAAAAGATGTTTCACAATACTCTAGGTCTTGTCATACATGTCAAATGGTAAGAAAATCCAATCAGAAGATTCTCAAAGCGCATCTTAAACCTATTCCAGCATTTGAAGAAGACATCTTTCACGAGCACCTTGGCTCTCGGGATTATAGGCCGAAAACTTATTTTGGAAGGCCAACTAATGTGAAAAGGGGCCAACGCAGTTTATTCTACTAAAAGATTCGTCAAATGTTGGAATAAGTTGAAGATGGGTTAGGATTGAATTATGAATTACAACTTGATCATCAGTAGGGACATCAGGTGGTTGACATTGTTTCATCAGTATCCCTTATTTAGTGGAAAAAAAACACTTGCACTTGTGAAGATTCATCTTCATTAACAGCCCTTTCGAATAAGCTAGAAATCTCCGGATGTCTATGCTGTTTGCCTATAAGGTGTGATCTTGATAATTTGTCATTTTATCTAATAAAAGGGAGAATGATCAGATAAGTGAATATTAGTATTGTGGTTAATACACTTGTATCTGACAAGCCTTCTTTGGATCAATCTCCTGATCCCGTTTATCAGGAAATACATGACTTGTATCAGGCTTGGAAAAACAGAACCATTGAGAATGATGTTTAATCTGACAATGATTTGGCTAATATATTGATATTAGCCCATCTGAATCCGAAAATAATTTCCACTTATCTGATCATTCTCCTTCTATTAGATTGAATGACAAAGATCATGACAAACTTCCATCGTCACGAATAATTATTTGGTTTAATTTTAAAGGTGGTAATGGTTGCAAAAAGTGGTATTTCTTAGTAAAAACTAATGACATTCTGGATTTATAAGATATAATGATATATATGGTTAACAGAATAACTATGTTAAAATATGTCACTAAATCGTTGGAAGAAAAACATAAACATGCATGGTATAGCAGATTTAATAGCGATGTGCGAATGAATCAGCGTGGATGTAATACATTAAGAACGTATATATTGTGTAAACATACATTCGATACAATACCTTACTGTGAACTCTTTCCTCCACCTAAGCAAATATCATCTTTTTCAAAGGTTAGTTATGGAGTATCCTCACTAAGAATTGAGACTGGAATATCGAATCGGATTTGGTCAAATAATGTATGTTTAGTATTGTTTCAAATAGATAACGCTTAATATAAGGAATGTGTAAATGGGTAATACCCCCGGGCGCCACTTTACACAATTTTGTAAGGTTACCTTCTATTTACAGTTTTAGATGATTTGATTATTTCTCCCCCCACCGCTGTAGGTTCGATCCCTCAGGGTCTTAGGAATATGTATGTGAGGAAGCCATCCAACTGACTTGCGGAACGTCTGTGGTTCTATCCAGGTGCCCGTGCACGAAAACTGCCCGGAGTGGCACCTGGGGTCTTCCTCCACCAATGTAAGCTGGAAAGTCGCCATATGACCTTAGCTGTTGGTGCGACTATAAAATCCAATACAATTCAATTCAACTGATTTTTTCTTGGTGTCAGAAAGTTAAATCGTCGCGTTTAAAAGTGGTTGTCTGGGTTTATAATGATACTAATAAAGATATTATAGTATTTAATGTATATTTTAAATGTAGAATAAGTGAGATAAACTACGTCCTGTCTCCTATAATGCTGTATAGAATGGTGTTTAAATGATTAGGCTTATAGTTTCATTGATTGTATAACCTGTTTGTAAACGATGAGACATAAATAAACAATAAAACTTAACTAAGTAATACAATCCATGTATAATGAGTTTATCCCTAAAAGTTTAAAACTCCAAATCGTGTATATTTTAATGATCAGGCCGGAGTAGTTTACAACAATTTGAACGTGTATTAAAAAAACATCTGTTCATTTTTTTCTTTCATTCTAACTGTATTGTTTTTTCATTTAAAAATCTCACATCCTTCAGGCAGTAACGGATCATAATTTTAATTATAAGACGGTGTTATCCCATTTTTTTCAGTAAAAGATGTTGTTAAACATGTTTTATTGTCGAAATATCCGTTATAAAATCCTGCTAATATATTCCCAAATTAAGGCGGGAACACGTAATGTCTTTGTCAAACGTGAGAGTTGTCTAGGTCTAAAACCACCAGTTACCTTCCCACTTGACATCAGTGTTAAAGCGTGACATATGAATGATTTGCTGCAACTATATGGGCATGGTAACAGTTAGTTTTCAAAAAGAATAGATTTTCCCTTGAAAACAAAAGAACAAAGGTGGGTTTGCTTGCTGTAACATATACCTCGTTTATTTGCTGTAAAATATAACTACTTTATTTGCTGTAACATATAACTCGTATATTTGCTGTAACATATAACTCGTGTATTTGCTGTAACATATAACTCGTTTATTTTATGTAACTTATAACTCGTGACCCGTACCTCCTGGAAAAGACCAAACATAACCAATAAATTATCACCTAGTTGATGATATGTTTGACTTGGAGAAAACTTTTGATACTGCGTGGAAGTACGGTATTATGAACGATATTTTTGACCTTGGTCTTACAGATTCTCGTCCGAATACTTACAACACTCTTTGATATTCGTGAACAGCAGATGGGTGTGCCACAGGGCAGTATGTATTCGCGTTTTCACCCCTTTTATTATACAAATTAACAATATAGTTAAATGCATCAATCCTGGTGTGGAGTGTTCTCTATATGTTTGCGACTTTGTTATACGCTTTTGTACAAAAACAAAAACATTATGGAAAGACTATTACAACAATGTCTCAATAAACTTCAGAATTGGTATGATAACAATGGTTTTACATTTTCAAATTCTAAAATTAATGTATGCTATTCTGTCAGCTTGGTAAACATCATGAATACCCTCAACTTACACTGGATGGTTCACCAATACCAGTAGTGGATTAGACGAAATTATTTGACCGATAATCAACTTTTATACCACACCAAATGCTTTTAAAGCTCTTAATTTAAGTTATTGCAAACACTAATTGGGGAGCGAAAATTGCTATTACGACTTTATAGATATCTTATCCGATCCAAGCCGGACAACGGCTCAATTTTGCATGGATCGACACGTAAAATTTATGGAATAATATTCCAAAGAACATTCAGAAGTGTGCAACAATGAAAAGTTTTACAAACAACTGCATAAAATGGATAAAGGAAAAATAACATTAAACTCGATATATAATCTCTTGTTACGTGAGAAAGTGTTAATTCTTAGGGATGGATGGTGAGAGGTATACAGTACTGCCTGAACCCAGGAAAAATGGGGTGGTCAGCCTCTACCACAATCGACCATCATGTATGGCAAAACGTGTGCTAACAATTACTTTAACATCATACATTCAAACAAACAGATCATCCAAAAAGAAATAACCTAATCTACATTCTTTTAATATATTGCATACATTTTCTGTGAAGTTTCTCATCTGACTGGCCTATAACATTATCCTTATCTAAGACCAGATCTCCCAGCAAGGCACTTGATGCGTGCAATAAAGCTGAGATAATATTTCAATGGCCAATTATGCAGACACGTATCAATTATCTTTATTGGCTATCACGCTTTGCCCAAGAAGTAGAAATCTTTTGGTTTTCTGATCTTGTAAAATAGACTGTATAGTGTATACATAGTTCCGACCCGTCAGTCAAATCCAGATAACACCTACTAGACAGAAGCCAGCTGGCCTCTTACCTATGCGTCTTATCAGAGATTGATTACAAAAGGAGGCAGTGTTTGTGGTAATTAAGGGCTATGTCAGTCTGTCCCACAGATATGGATGGGTTCTTCATATAGAACTTAATTATAGTAACGTTGTCTATCTGTAATTTCAAAATTAGATATGCAACATTGCTCAAATTTAGAATAGTTGTTAAAATTGAATAGCTTAATAGACACCTGCTTTGTCTAGTAATTCTACCAATTAATAAAGAATTTCATATGCAAATGAAGTGGGTGGAGCTAAAAGCAAACGTCGGAACTATATATTGGTTACACATTTTAGTTCGTATCAATCCCCATTTACTATCAAATGTTTGATAAGCATGCGCAGATCGGTCTGTACAGACGGCAACGTTCTTCGTTATAATTCAGTTAATATTGCAAATATTTGAATCGTAATTAAAAGCGAGAGAGAGAACATATTTAAGCGTACACACTGATATTCTAACAGAAAGTTCTTACAATGGATACGACGTGCGGGAGGAACTGTTAAATTCATCAATGGAATCAGATATTGATATCAAGAACAAATTCGTAGAGGAATACACTATTGACGTTGATAATTTGATCGAAATTTGATCGAACCGAAATCTACTTATAGAGGAGAGATATTAACTCGGAACAAGTGTCCCGTCTATGCGAGAAATGTTAAAAAATGCGTCTATTCCATTTAATGCTGTGTTGATGAGACGTTAAACAACATTGAATTGAAAGTTGTGCAAAATTAGAAGTACTTACAATCGTAGACTGGGTTCACTCAATTAATTATGTATCTTATTCTAAAGGCTGTTGTTCAGCGAAACATAAGCGACTGAAATCAGCCAGTATCGTTCAACCTGTGATTGATGGTGGTCGTATCAAGTCAATCACATATACTATTGGCTCTTATCTCATACTTGTAGCTGTTTTTCATTTTTAGCGGCTGAATTCTGCCGATGGTTTTAGACGAAGATTTTTACGATTGGTTTATTTGAAAACTCCAGTTACTGAACTGTAGTGTTATTGGTGTTGAATATACTCTGACGACGAAACATACGCGACTGAATTCAGCCAGAACCTTTGTGTGCTTTAAGCATCATATAGGAAAGGTGAAGCAAAACAGATCAGTGGAGAAAGTAAAACACGTACGAGTATATGCAATCACTTGTTTTCTTTAGCTGGCTGAACTCAGCCAGTATTGATAAGAAGAAAATAAAAAGTTAGGTAAAATAAAACAAGATCCAATGCAGGTTCCAATGCAGCACTAATTTATAATTCACTGTATAACCATATCCGAAAGTTGTGCAAAATAAAGCGACTGAATACAGCCAGTGCCTGTGTGTGGTTAAATTATCATACAGGAAAGGTGAAGTAAAACAAATCAGCCGAGAATATAAAACGTGTATTTGTAAGCCGTTGCTTTGTTCAGTTGGGTGAATTCAGCCAGTAATGATAAGAAGATAATAAAAAGAAAGTTACGTAAAATAAAACAAGTTCCAAAGCATCGTTTTGAATTAATAGTTCACTGTTTACTCCGTCGGAGTGTGGCTGAATTCAGTCAATTAACTCTAGGGTAGCACTGTTTGCTTATATACAGAGCTAAATTGAGAAAAAAAATAAGTTTTAGTGAACTAAATTGCTAGTTTTCCAACTATTGCAGTAAATTCTCGCAATTTTGGCCCAATCAGAAAAGGGTCAAACCAAATCAGAACGTGTTTCAGTTGTTGTTCGGCAAGATTTTGACTTTATTCTTCTCACCGCCACTTTTCATAGTAAGACTGGTCGCACGGTCTCTAAAGTTTACACAGTGATAGAGCTCATTCTGGAATGGTGCTCCGAAGCTTTTTGGGTCATGACGTCATCCAAGATGGCCGCCAGTGACGTCATGATGAAAATCTTGTTAGCGCTAGATCTCAGACATTTATGGTCGGATTTGAATGAAACGTTCACAGATTGTAAAGGTCATGGTCTAGTTGTGCAAGAAGGTCATGCGGGGTCATGACGTCATAACGTGATGGCGTCAGAAACGCCAGACTCTTAAAAACTGGAAAAAATCGTCAAAAATACAATTATTGCATGACCATTTTGAAACTTTGCCACAATCATGTTTTTATCATCTTCTATCGATCGTGTGAAAAAGGTGTCGATGACGTCATCAAATATGGCGGCCATACTGGTTTAATTTAAACAGGCTAAAATAGAAACTTCTAAGTATATTTCGAAAACCGAACAAGCTAGCGCCAACAATGCTCTCATATATGTGCCACTATGTGACCTTGACCAAGTCTGGGAAATCAGGTCACCAGGTCAAAGGTCACGGTCACAGGTAGGCGATAGGTGTAAACACCAATAACCACCTATATCTCAGTAACGGTTGAAATTGTTATCAAGAACACATGTACCATTTGTGAGGCCTTTCAATTTACTTTTCAAAAATAAAGTATTTTTATCATTCCCTATCTTCACCGGATACCCATGAAAGATTATAAGAATTTTATCTAGACCCTAGGGTGAGATGGCAATATCTAGCCCCGGTAAAATGACGGATATCCTTGTCCGGTATGCAAGAATCTTATAATCTGTCATTTAACCGGGGCTAGATATTTCCATCTCACTCTAGGGTCGAGATAAAATTCACGCACGCCAACTTCCAGTATGCAGAAAAACATGCAAAACGTCAATATCTTGCGGCGTCAACGCACAACATGTCTCTGATATGCAAGAAAAAGAATCTATCATGGGTATTCGGTTCAGATAGGGAATTCCAACCCTCGGTATAAGTGTTTGTATCGGAACTTCGGCAGAGCCTCGGTTCCGATAAAAACACGTATACCTCGGGTTGGAATTTCCTATCTTCACCGGATACCGATGAAGATTCTTATAGTCTTTCGGTAACAAGATGCACAAGAGGGCCTGTATCACTCTACTGGCTTGAATAGTCTAAGGCCTACCGGAAAACATTTTTTAAAAAATCAAAGGCTATAACTCTGATGTGTCTAGTCTGTTGCAACTGGTTTTCAAATTGTCCAAGTTCAGTGGCGTAACCTAAAAGACGTCTTCTGCTGCAAGGACAAATAACTTAACAAGAGGCACTACCCGTTCAACTTCCCTATGTCTGCCCCACACATTGAAAAGAAACTTTACTGTAGTATTTACTAAAAACTAAAATACAAATTTATTGGTGGAAAAAAGAATAAAATATCATTCAAACAAACAAATAAATCGTATTTCTAAAACCAAAACGTCAAAATTACGACACAATACGTTCACATTTATTTTCATAAACAAATCTACATTCGTAACCACAATAACAAACTCATTTGTATTATTTTAACAGTTCAATACTTCAATACTAAATTACATGCAATTAGTAAGCATTATTATTATTAATGGCTTTGTTGTTTTGATATAAAGAAGAATAAAATGTTAAGTGATTACAAAGGTAGAATAGAATGCAGTGTTTACAGAAAACATATTATCACAAACAGTTACTCTGAACATCTAATGTATACTATTTTTCTTTTTCTTCGTAGTTTCTTCATCTTGTTTTTATTCTTCTACATATTATTTCTATTTTCTGCATATTATTTCGTCGTCGTTCTTACAGCTCCAGATGCGCTTTCAGCACAATGCGTGTTGTTCTCACGAACAAACAAAACATAACGTATTTAAATTTACAAATGCGTATTCTTAAAAACAGGTTTTGGACAAAGCATTACTGTAACATATTTACTCTTCAGTCATTACCATAAAACATAGTTTGTATTTCCTCTTCCCCTTACACATATATTAACATTGTCTTTTTTTAAATGGCATTAATTTGTGTCAAACAGCCGACAAAAATACCATTTACATTTTTCTTGCAAGCAACTACAAGTAAATTTTCTTGGAGATATTTGATTGTCATTAAGTACTTCAAATTTCAACAATGACTGGGCAAACTTTACTTTTCTAAGCAATTAGTGTGTATGTAGGAATTTGGTTCTCAATATTTATCGGCGATTTTTTAATGCTTTTTGTACGCATTAATGTTAGTTTTAATGCGTTTTGGGTGGAAAATATATGCGTAATTACGCAGATACGCGTCTTATCTGGAGCACAGAATTATTTTCGCACATAAAATAACGTACGCCCTCAAAGTACCTTGTATATAGCTAGAGGTGCAATGTGGCGAGTCACGTGTGTTGTCATAACAATGAAATTACTCTTTGTTTCACAAGGATGTGGTTAAAGTTTTAAGAAAATATCATCAGTCAGTTCGTGTTTACTTATTTATATACTGAAAAAAAAAGTTAAGCACACCTCTTTTTTTTCACAAGGATGTGGTTAAAGTTTTAAGAAAATATCATCAGTCAGTTCTAATGCGCTCTTTTGATTTACGTGTTTACTTATTTATATACTGAACAAAAAAAGTTAAGCACGCCTTTTTAGAGACATAGATTAAACATATGAAAATTGAGATAATTGTGAAGCTTTAAGAAATGGTAGGTAAAGATGTGATTTTCAAAACATTGTGTTATTAGGGCTTTCCACCTTTTAGTGGAAAGACCTCTTGTGTTCGTTCTGTTTATTAGGGCTTTCCGCATTTCAGCGGAAAGACCTATTGAATTCGTTCTGTTTCTTCTTCTTCTTCTTCTTCTTCTTCTTCTTCTTCTTCTTCTTCTTCTTCTTCTTCTTCTTCTTCTTCTTCTTCTTCTTCTTCTTCTTCTTCTTCTTCTTCTTCTTCTTTCCTTCTTCTTCTTCTTCTTCTTGTGACCGTCACTTTTCCTAGCTATACTGGTCGCAGGTCTTCACAATTTTACGCAGTGATAGAGCTCAGGCTTGAATAGTGTCCCGAAACTTTTGGGGTTATGACGTCATTCAAGATGGCCGCCACTGGCGTTTATATGCAAGTCTTGTTATCACTGTATCTCAAGCATTTACAGTGGGATTTAAATGAAACTTTCACAGATTGTAGAATTTAGGGTCTAGTTGTGCAAGAATGTGAAAACGTGTATCTATGTCATAACCTCCTGACGTCAGTGACGTCACAATTTTATGAAAAATCCTTTTGTTTTCATTAATTGCATTTTTTAAGGAGTTTTATTGTGAAATCCATCATTGTCATCATCTAAGTCGACGCTGACAGTTTTAATGTCATGAAATCATCCAAAATGGCCGCCAATGACGTTATTTAAGAAATCTTGTAATCCCTATATCTCCTGCATTTATTATAGGATTTTGATGCAACTTTCAGAGCTTGTAGGGAATTACTTTGGGTTGTGAAAGAATGTCGAAAATTGCCATGACGTCATCCAAGATGGCCGCCAGTGACGTCATGATACAAATTTTGCTAGCGGTTAATCTCAAACAGTTATAGTCGGATTTGAATGAAACTTTCATAGATTGTAGAGTTTAGAGTCTAGTTGTGCAAGAATGTAAAAACGTGTCTCTAGGTAATAACGTCTTGACGTCAGTGACGTCATAATGTTATGAACATCCTTTTTTTCTCTGATTACATTTTTGAAATTGTTATACTGTATAATCCATCAGTGTCATTGTCTCAGTCGACGCTGAGAATTTTAACGTCATGACGTCATTCAAAATGGCCGCCAATGACGTTATTTAAGACATCTTGTAATCGACATATCTCCTTCATTTATCATCGGAGTTTGATAAAACGTTCACAGTTTGTAGATATCAAAGTCTAATTGTGCTATAATGTGGACTGTTGTCATGTCGTCATCAAAAATGGCCGCCTGTGAGGTCATAAATGAACTATTGTTTTGTCTATATCTTCTCTATTAATTATCGGATTTGAATATAACTTTCACAGAGTGTAGAGTTCAACGTCCGGTTGTGCAAGAACGTCATACGGTATCCCGACGTCAGTGACGTCAAAATATTCAGAAATTCTTTTTTTCACTGACATGTTCGAAGTTATTTTCGTGATAAATCAATCAGTGTCTTCATCTTCGACAACTCTGACAGTTGTGACGTCATGACGTCATCAAGACAGGGAAGCCCGTTTGATCAGGTTCTGATCAAAATCTAGTTATTATTATTATTCTTCCTCCTACACGCACTTCTCATAGAAATATTGGTCACAGCAATCAAAATTTTCCCCATTGGTAGAGGACATTCGGGACTTGTGCGCCGACCATTTTGAGGCCATGACGTCATCCACGTTGGCCGCCAGTGACGTCATAAGACAAATCTCGTTATCGCTAGATCTCAAACATTTATAGCCGGATTTGACTGAAACTTTATAGATTGTAGGGTTCAGGGTCTAATTGTCTAAGAACATAAAAACGTGTCTTTGCGTCATAACGTCTTGACGTCAGTGACGTCGCAATGTTATGAAAAGTCCTTTTTTTCAGTGATTGCATTTTTCATGTTTTTTTACTGTAAAATCGATCAGTGTCATTGTTTCAGTCGACGCTGACTGTTTTAACGTCATGACGTCATTCAAAATGGCCGCCAATGACGTCATTTAATAACTTTTGTAATCGCTATATCTCCTTCATTTATGATCGGATTTTTATGCAACTTTCATAGCCTGTATGACATATGTGTTTTCGACACATGAGTTGTGCATGAAAGTATGATTTTACATTTTTTTCAGATATAACTATGTAAAAATGGAAATTCTTCTTATGACTCTTTCTCGTCGATAAAACTTGTTGCGCAATATCATACTGCGGATGGTTTACTTTTTTCGGTTTATCGCTTGTTGTGCAACATCATACTGCGGATGGTAAGAATGTTTAGGTTGATCACGTGTTGTGTTATGTGACACAGTTGATTACCTGAGGTTTTCAGAGGAAAGACCTCTTGTTTTCGTTCTGTTTATTAGGGCTTTCCACTTTTCAGTGGAATGACCTCTTGTTTTCGTTCTGTTTATTAGGGCTTTCCACCTTTCAGTGGAAAGACCTCTTGTTTTCGTTCTGTTTATTAGGGCTTTCCACCTTTCAGTGGAAAGACCTCTTGTTTTCGTTCTGTTTCTTCTTCTTCTTCTTCTTCTTCTTCTTCTTCTTCTTCTTCTTCTTCTTCTTCTTCTTCTTCTTCTCCCCAGCACTTTTCATAGTAAGACTAGTCGCACGGCCTCTAAATTTTACACAGTGATAGACCTCAGTCTGGAATAGTGTCCCGAAGATTTTGGGGTCATGACGTCATCCAAGATGGCCGCCTGTGACGTCAGCAGATAAATCTTGTTATCGCTAGATCTCCAACATTTATTGACAGATTTGAATGAAACTTTCACAGATTGTAAGGTTCAGGGTCTAGTTGTGCAAGAACGTAGAAACGTGTCTCTATTTAATAACGTCTTGACGTCAATGACGTCGCAATGTTATGAAAAGTCCTTTTTTTCAGTGATTGCATTTTTCATGTTTTTTTACTGTAAAATCCATCAGTGTCATTGTCTCAGTCGACGCTGGCAGTTTTAATGTCATGATGTTATTCAAAATGGCCGCCAATGACGTCATTTAAGAAATATTGTAATCGCTATATCTCTTTCATTTACGATCGGATTTTGATGCAACTTTCACAGCGTTTAGGGAATTAGATTGAGTTGTGCAAAAATGTCGAAAATTGTCAAGACATCATCCAAGATGGCCGCCAGTGACGTCATGATACAAATTTTGTTAGCGCTAGATCTCAAAGATTTATAGTTGGATTTGAATGAAAATTTCACAGTTTGTAGAGTTCAGGGTCTAGTTGTGCAAGAATGTAAAAACGTGTCGCTTGGTAATAACGTCTTGACGTCAGTGACGTCATAATGTTATGAAAATCAGTTTTTTTAATGATAACATTTTTGAAGTTGTTTTAAAGCATGATCCATCAATGTCATTGTCTTAGTCGACGCTGACAGTTTTAACGTCATGACGTCATCTAAAATGGCCGCCAATGACGTCATTTAAGAAATCTTGTAATCGCAATATCTCCTTCATTTATCATCGGAGTTTGATAAAACTTTCATAGTTTGTAGATATCAAAGTCTAGTTGTGCTATAATGTGGAATGTTGTCATGTCGTCATCAAAGATGGCCGCCAGTGACGTCATAACTATTTACGCCCTTAAAAACCTTCATAAACCGTTTTGGAGTAAAATTGTAATGAATACCTTTAGAGCAATTTTATGAATCAGAAGAGCACGTGAATTTCTATAACTTAAAGACGAATATTGATATAATACATAATAAATCACCATAAACTATGCAATATCATGAAAGTAGTGCACGAAATCTAACGGTGATCACATTTAATACATCATTGTAAGAGAATCCGTACTGGTATAGTAAGGACGTTGCATCTAAAACGTTCTCGCCTCTAACCGCTGCGGGTTCGAATACCATTAGGAGCTCGACTTGTAATGTGCGTTTGTCGATTCTTACGGATGGCTGGAGAATACAGTACTTGTTCTACCCAAGAAAAATGATCACAACAATTCGATCCTTATATATGGCCTAACATGTGTTAGAATGACGTAAAACCATTCCACAAACAAACAAGACGACGTCAATCTATCATTCCCAGGTCGCTCGCATATATATCGACTTATTGTAGATAATAATAAAGGTATAGGTGTATCCAATTTTAGAAGTGTTGTTCCATTCACAAAAAAGGTTTAAAACAACGAAAACTAAAACTCCAAACTCTTCAACTTTTCTTTGTGTCTGTTATCAATGAAATAGACGTGCAATGCCTTAGTCCACTTCGTATATTGCGACATCGTTAAGATCCTGACCATTGCTTTCGATTAGCTAAGCACGTGCAACATCGCAACATCTTGTTTGATTCTGAACTTAGCTGAAATGACCGTATTTGTCTGAAATGAACACGTGTATGTGAATCTCGATATTTTTCATTTTACGTGAAAAAGAAGAAGAGTGCTGTATCCTCAATCAAACAGTTTTTTTAGGTTTATTACTCAAGCTGGATAAATCCCCTATATATGCCCTATGTCAAATCTGTATCTTTATATTATCCTAAGCTATGTATCTATTATATTTACCTTATTGGATGTGTATTGCTTATTATTATTTCAGACTTGAGCGTCTCTAAGTCATCGGAAAAAGCACTACTGGGGAACAACCCATTTACGTTGGAATGTGCATATAGTACATTACAATACGAACACATATTGTCTATTGAGCTAAGAAGATTAAGAAGTAATGAAACATTGTTTACAACAATTGTGACTTATCAGAATCCACTATTTAATTTAAATGCAACATACCACGACCTATCCCTGATTTCAAGAACTGAAGCCACAAGTCCAACATTAGCAACACCAAAAGCTGCATTAAAATTTAATGAAGTACAGTGTGAGGATAAAGCTACTTACCAGTGGGATGTTTTTTATACAGACGGAAACCACAGACATGCTACAGAAAATGTTACGGTAGTTGTTAAAGGTATTTATATTATCTATAATATCCTATTCAATAATCAGCTGTATTAGGTGGATAATGCTGACGCGGGTCTGCCTGTAAGTTGTGTTATATTCACAGAATTGCAATGGAATAATCACGATAGTAGAACTGTACAGCTACGACAAGGGATTGGCACAACGGAATAAATACTAAACAAGGGACAAATGTCGAGGGTTAGCCTCAAAGTGATGTTGTTATGAACATTATTTTATTCAAGAAATTGGTGAAAAATATGTCCATCTATTAGTTAACATATTGGGTGCTCTCAACGTAGTTTTGTTAAGTTACTGTAGTTTAAAAATAATATTTTATCCAAGAGATGTGGTGAACAATATGTCCATGTATCAATTAACATATTTTTCACCACATCACCTGAATAAAATATTGTTTAAACCAACGTAAATTAACAACATTAAACGAGGTTTTTAATATTAAAGAAAATAAAACGCTAGAAAATGGCAAAATTACACTACAAAACCGTTTATCAAAACTATTCAAGTTTTCAGTTCATATAATATGTGTATGTGTCGATTAAAAGTATAGTTTATTTTCACGGGTTCTTTAACGCCCTTGAAAATGAATTATGAGTCCGTAACTTTTAATTCGACGCTCCAGTACTCGGGTTTGCCTTGCTAGTTTATGTCGTTTAAAGTGCGTATATTGAGTTTGAATTCTCAAATATACCTCGTTTTCAGTAGGTTTAGAAATGATGTACATATGTTGTAAAATGTGCCTGTTGATGTCGGAAGAGCTACTTTAAGCTTACATGGACGTGTTTTCAATAATTCAACAGCACTTGAGCAACCGTTAAAATAAAACAATGGGTTTCATATTTTTGTTTGTGTATCTACTGTGTCTACAAGATCAATTGGTCAGACTTTTTTGCAGTCATTAAAATCTACTTTTCGGTGTATTATTCGTGCTTCAGTTGTAATTGGCCAATCAGACAAATTAATAGCACGTAAATAAATTAGTTGTCTATTGATGTAAATAGGCAATAATTTAGATTATAGTCAGTTGTTCGTCAGTCCGCAACATGTTCACTCTTCAGAGAAATGACATCTGTGAAAAACCAATACAATTCGTAAATTAAATACTGTTTTCTTTCCCAAACAGATTACAGTAATTTTATAGTATTGTGGGGGAAAAACTGAAATAGCATGGAGCCAAATGTGCTTATCGCATTACGGCAAAAATAAAGCTGTTATCAAATAAAGCTGTCATTAAAACTGATTTAAATTTGATAGACTAACAATAATTATAACTTAGAGAGTACCTTTCGATTACTTCATATTAAAATAAGAGTGATTGGTCATTATGTGGATAGGAAGTAGCAATTTTAAATGCATCCGGGAGACACATTTAAGAAGTCCACACGATGGTCTGGGGTAAACATTCTTTAAAATGTGTGACATCAAAACGAGGTCTGTACAAAAACAATCACCGTCTTCTGATTGGTCAACTTCAATTTGTTATGGGAATCTATTGGAATCACCCCCTACGTCACGACGGCTCAAAGATTACGTGACGTTACGCGCAATGTTTTGTAATAAAAGTGCCACCAAAGTCAGCGGATCACGATTAATACTAAAAAAAATGTAAACATCATTTTGTAATAATTATAGATTATGTTATGTTTTTAAAACTAAAAAACAACGAAGTTTATTGTATATTTAATAAGGACGTGCACACATCTATTGGAATTAATGTTGCGCGTAATACAACGTGCACTTCCATGTTGCGATCAAAATGACGACACGTCGCAGTCAGTTGTGACGTTTGGCGCCGTCTATCGGTCAAATATTTTAATGAACCAAGAGTCCAGACGATCGCTAGCGCTCGCAGTTAGCTTGAGTGTGTCTGGATGATAGAGTCTATAATTATGACCATTTTGGGAGTTCTTATTGCTTTTAGTTTCGTCAATAATTTAATATTCAGATGGAAAACAGTAAATTCTAAAATTTAATATGTGTTGCTTGTGCAGGCATGTTGCGCAAATGTTGATTAAGCATTCAACATTAGTGTCTGTTGAAAACATCTTCAGTTTTAGATGGAACAATCAATGGTCGCAGTTAGTTGTGCAGGTCTGCTATTGGCTTTACATCTTGTTCGATTTTTATACTTATTTTGATTATGTGGAACGTGTTCAAACTATAAATAATATTTAACAACCTTGGAATTGACCATGTGAAATGATAAAATGTATATCAAGGAGGTCTCTTACATATCAGTACACGGTTTTACTTTTTCCAGCTGAAACAACATTCGCCACAAATGGAGTGTTTTCCTACGCACCGTCATCCAACATTAAAGATTATAATAAAGTTACTTTTACCTGTGAGGGCGATGCGGGTAATGAGCCCACTGGACATATCGGCTGGTACGTCTATCACATAAATATACCTTACGGGATTGGACCAACCTGGGGAGTATTTGATGAATCCCTTCAGGCTACATCCATGGCACCAGTCTACAACTCATCTAGCTGTAGTTACAGTCGGACCTCGAGGCTGGTACTGACGATAGCAAGGGACATCGTAGTGCGGTGTACCATGGAACAGGAAATCTATACTGAGTTTGGAGAGGGATACATACAGCAACAATTCAGCGCTCAATGTAAGAAGTATCTAGCTTCCTTTATATTTGACAGATATAATTAGGGCTTTCCACCTTTCAGTGTCAGTGACGTTACAATGTTATTAAAAATCCGTTTTCTTTACTGATTGCATTTTTAAAGTTGTTTTAATGCAAAATCAATCATTGTCATTGTTTCAGTCAACGTTAGTAGTTTTAAAGTTATGACGTCATCCAAATTGGCCGCCAATGACGTCGTTATAGAAATATTATAATCGTTATATCTCCTTCATTTATGATCGGATATTGATAAAACTTTCACAGGAACTCTACATTCAACGTCTGGTTGTGCAATTATGTCGAAGTTTGTTATGTCGTCATCAAAGATGGCCACCAGTGACGTCATTAAGGAAATCTTGTTAAGACATTATCTTCTCTATTTATGATCGGATTTGAACAAAACTTTCACAGATTGTAGATTACGGGATCTGGTTGTGCACAGATGTCATACGGTATCCCGACGTCATGACGTCAGTGACGTCAAAATATTCAGAAAATCGATTTGTTTACTGGTCCCATTTTCGAAGTTTTTTTCTTGATATAACAATCAGTTTCATCAGCTTAGACAACTCTGACAGTTGTGACGTCATGACGCCATTAACATCAAGAAAGCCCGTTTGATCAGGTTTCTGATCAAAATCTAGTTAGGGCTTTCCACTTTTCAGTGGAAAGACCTCTAGTTTTCGTTCTGTTTATTCTTATTCTTTTCTTCTTCTTCTTCTTCTTCTTCTCACCGCCACTTTTCATAGTTAGACTGGTCGCACGGTCTCTTAATTTTACACAGTGATAGAGCTCATGCTGGAATAGTGTCCTGAAGCTTTTGGGGTCATGACGTCATCCAAGATGGCCGCCAGTGACGTCATCAGACAAATCTTGTTATCGCTAGATCTCAAACATTTATAGTCGGATATAAATGAAACTTTCGCAGCTGGTACAGTTTAGGGTCTAGTTGTGCATGAAAATAAAATGACGTCAATACGTCATTAAATGTGACGTCAGCCTGTGACGTCTTAAGTCATAATAGATCATTTTGGTGCAAATTGTATGTTTCGACCAGTTTTGCCTGTAAATCAATCACGGTCATTGTCTTAACGTCACCGATCATTGTGACGTCATGACGTCATCCAGTATGATTTTACGTTTTTTCCTATATAACTGTTTAAAAATGGAAATTCTTGTTATTATCACTTGTTTCGTAAGATCATACTGCGGATGGTTCACTTTTTCGGCTTTATCGCTTGTTGTGCAAGATCATACTGCGGATGGTAAGAATGTTTAGGTTGATCACATGTTGTGTCATGTGACACAGTTGTTTATCTGACGTCACCAACAAACACAGTGTCTAAGGAAGATTTTTTTTTCTTTAGGTCAGTGCTGCGGATGGAGGAGATGGGGTGGGGGGGGGGAGATTTTGGGTTACTTTGTCTGACAAGGAAAGCCCATGTTTGATCAGGTTCTGATCAAAATCTAGTTGGAATTACAATTGGATAAGTTTTTATGCACCTCATTACCTCGTTTAAACTGTGTTTTAGAACATATTTGCATAATAGTTACAGTAGAACATACTTATTAATAATGATTTCACATTTCTTTTTAAATTCACATTTTTTTATATCTTTTTATTAGTGCAAAAATTCTACATGATTTTTCTAAATGCAAATATACTTCTTCATAGCTCTTAAACAAATGTTATCAACGCACATGGCAGCAGCTATTATAGTGATTCCGCAAAGAATGGATCGCTAGTTCCTTGTTATTTTAATTAGGTTGACCAATTCAAGGTCTCACAACACAGTACACTTTTACTATGTTGGCCTATATGAATAAAGTTTACTGGGCCATTTCGAACCTAAAGTTTCCAAGCTAAAATTCACTTATCTATGAAACACAGTCATTTGCCCACCCAAAAATGTACAAAATATGGTACGTTGATCAGTTTTTGTTTTTTTTAATTGGAGTGGTGGCATCCTTTGCACTATTTTGGGCTTTTACTCCAGAGTTTGTACCAGAATTCCTACACTGCTTCAACCCCCATAAAACTGTCATATTCTGGTGCCAGTGTCGTCTAAAAGCTGCACATCCAATTTAAGACTGTGTTCATCTTACCTGCAACAGCAATACATATATCTGTCAGCAATTATTAAAAATATTTAAAACCGAACAACACACTACTACTTTTTATGGCGCAATTTTTATCCTACCGTGGCTTTCAAGGGAGCTAACTGTGTAGTGAGACCTTTACCAACATTATAATATCCTCTCATTAACAGCCTCGAGACAATTAAGTCTTCCACGTTGTTCTCGTGTTTGTGTTCGTTTCATCCGAAGGATAAAATTTGCAGTGTTAAATGAAGTCTCCGTATCAAGCTGGACCTACATCTGCTGTATATTTCAGCATTCAAGAGGACATGCACCGATGCCTGGTGTGATCGTACTTGCAGGCTTAGTTTCCGTGATAGGCGTGGTGGTAAATGTTATTCCGGATGGTGCGGGTGTTACAGGTAGGCATGGACATATGGCACAGCTTAAATGGCCTTAAATAGACTAATCCACTCGTAATACATGTATATATACTAAACCCTTTCATGTTATAACGCGACTGGATTTGTTATTTCTTAAGGCAGATGAAGTATTTTAAGCCATAGCAGAGATGACATATACTTTATGTTGCGTAAAAGTGTGCCTAGCTTTTTCAGACCAAAGTCTGTTGTCACTGTGAGAAGACTGAGTAGATAGGTTGACCAGCAGCGCATCTAGGATTTTTTGTTTCGTTTTATTGTCAGTGAATGAGACGTTATTGATATAAACGCATAAGTGTTTGGTCCGAGTTAGAGATTATATTGCTATTGTCAGCGAATGAGAAGTGATTGATAGAAACGCATCTAAGTGTTTGGTCCGAGTTAGAGATTATATTGTTATTGTCAGCGAATGAGAAATGATTGATAGAAACGCATCTAAGTGTTTGGTCCGAGTTAGAGATTATATTTTTATTGTCAGTGAATGAAAAGTGATTGAAAAACGCGCATCTAAGTGTTTGGTCCGAGTTAGAGATTATATTTTTATTGTCAGTGAATGAGACGTGATTGATATAAACGTATAAGTGTTTGGTCCGAGTAAGAGATTATTTTTTTATTGTCATTGAATAAGAAGTGATTGATATAAACGCATCTAAGTGTTTGGTCCGAGTAAGAGATTTTTTTTTTATTGTCATTGAATGAGAAGTGATTGATAGAAACGCATCTAAGTGTTTGGTCCGAGTTAGAGATTATATTTTTATTGTCAGTGAATGAAAAGTGATTGAAAAACGCGCATCTAAGTGTTTGGTCCGAGTTAGAGATTATATTTGTATTGTCAGTGAATGAGACGTGATTGATAGAAACGCATCTAAGTGTTTGGTCCGAGTAAGAGATTATTTTTATTGTCAGTGAATGAGACGTGATTGATATAAACGCATCTAAGTGTTTGGTCCGAGTAAGAGATTATTTTTATTGTCAGTGAATGAGACGTGATTGATATAAACGCATAAGTGTTTGGTCCGAGTAAGAGATTATTTTTATTGTCAGTGAATGAGACGTGATTGATATAAACGTATAAGTGTTTGGTCCGAGTAAGAGATTATTTTTTTATTGTCATTGAATGAGAAGTGATTGATATAAACGCATCTAAGTGTTTGGTCCGAGTAAGAGATTATTTTTTTTATTGTCATTGAATGAGAATTGATTGATAGAAACGCATCTAAGTGTTTGGCCCGAGTTAGAGATTATTTTTATTGTCAGTGAATGAGAAGTGATTGATAGAAACGCATCTAAGTGTTTGGTCCGAGTAAGAGATTATCTTTATTGTCAGTGAATGAGAAGTGATTGAAAGAGCGGATCTAAGTGTTTGTTCCGACTTCGATATTTGTTTTTTTTTGTTTGTTTTTTTTTGTTGTTTTTTTGAACAGAACAAATCTTTTATTATATACAATCTCAGGTAACATGGGTTACAACAAGAGAGAAAGGTACATTACATACATACAAATGGTACAACTAAACTGTATACAAGGATCAGTACATATGTTAAATGTGAAGGGGGAAAGCATTATCAATAAAATACGTCTCATGTACGACGTTACTTGGCATTTTGTAAAAGAATTCTGACGAAGACACTTATTTTTTTTTGGACTTTGACTGCGGGATGGGTTAAAAGCTCCTTGTATTTAATGACATTCGTGTGCTGATAGAAATAACGCGGTATGTAATGTTTGCGCATTTGATCAAAATGTGGACATTTTAATAAGTAGTGGAATTCGTCACCTATGTCGGAATCGCATAGTGTACAACGTCTGAGGTTATACGCAGTGTTAGTAAATCTGCCAGTTTCAACGGGGAACCTATGGTTAGTCGTACGGAATTTAAATAAATAAATATAATTGCTTCTTGGTAATTTAAGATATTTTTCGAATGCTAGGTCATCTTTAAAAAGGTTGTAGTTTTTCCCTTTCGACGAATTTTGTAAGTCTGATCTCCAAGATTGTGTAAACTGGTCAACTAGCGTTTGTTTAATTGAGAGGTGAATGCTACTATGTTGTAAATTATTGCGGTTTGTCCATATATCTGAATTGCCGGTTTTATTGAGAATGGATTTGATGTGTTTTAACCACTTATATTCGTAATTTTCAGTGTTATCCATTGATTTGTAGCAGAGGAAACTTAGCTTTGATTGGCTTCCAATGATAAGTTTGTTCCAGAATTTTATCATACGGGTTTGTATAGTTATAGCAATTGGATGTCTACCTAGTTCTGCATACAACATATACGAGGGAGTGCTTTTTTTGCTATTTGTAATTCTTTTCAAAAAATCTGTATGGATACGTTCTATGATGTCTAAATTTTCGAATCCCCATACTTCGCAAGCATATGTTAAGATCGGTAATATTGTATGGTCAAATAATTTTAGTTGGAGATCTAAGGGGAGGTCTAAATTATTAATTCGTCTGTAAAGTAAAAACATTGCTTTTTTGGCTTGTTCAACAAGATGTTTTCGTGTATTAAGGAAGCTTCCAGAGCTAGAGAATATGACGCCTAGATATTTATACTTGTTTGTGAGTTCTATTTCATCTGGTCCGAGTTTAAATGAGAATCGCGCCGTATTGCGAGCACCGAATACAATAATCTTTGTTTTGCTCGTATTTATATTCAATTTCCATGTTTCGCAATATTCATAAAAAAGTTGGAGGCATGATTGGAAACTAGTAGGGTTGTCAGAGAGGATAATAGTATCGTCTGCATATAACAGTAACATTATTTTTATATAAACATCGGCCTGAGTGTTAACAGAAATTCCCTCTAGATCAGCATTTAACAAATATTCTTCTAAGTCGTTTAAAAAAATAGAAAATAAAATCGGCGATAAATTTTCGCCTTGATGGACGCCGCATTGACTTACAAAAAAGGCTGACGATTCATTATTAATGGACACACATGATTTAATATTTTGATACATGTTAAATATAACTTGAAACAGCTTTCCCTTAATTGCTGTATTTAATAATTTGCGCCACAGGCCTATTCGCCATATGGAATCGAACGCCTGTGCAAAATCAACAAAGCAACAGAACAATTTCTTTTTCTGTGAACGTAGCATTTCGACTAACTTATGTAAAGTAAATATATGGTCAGTAGTAGCATACTTGGCTCTGACCCTGCCTGATTTTCAGATAAAACCCCATTTTCATGTAAGAAAGCGTTGTATTGTCCATGAATTTGAAGTGATTGATAATAACGAATATAGGTTTTTGTTTGTTCCGAGTGAGAGAGGTGTTGTGTTTTATGACCATCAATGAGCAGTCATAGATAGAACCGCATCTACGTGTTTGTTGGGAGTAAGAGTTCTGTTTTGTTGTATTGTCAGTGAATGAGAAGTGATTGATAATAACGCATCAACGTGTTTGTTCCGAGTTAGAGTTCTGTTTTGTTGTATTGTCAGTGGAGGAGAAGTAATTGATAATAAAGCATATACGTGTTTGTTCCGAGTTAGAGTTCTGTTTTGTTGTATTGTCAGTGAAGGAGAAGTGATTGATAATAATGCATATACGTGTTTGTTCCGAGTTAGAGTTCTGTTTTGATGTTTTGTCAGTGAATGAGAAGTGATTGATAGTAACTAATCGAAGTGTTTGGTCCGAGTTAGCGATTTGTTTTGTTATATTATCAATGAATGAGAAATAAGTGCTTTTGAGAAGGGTTTGGAATTGATATTAAAAAATGTTAATTTTGCGGTTGGTCAGAGGCAGATTTTGATACTCCTGTTAAGCTAATTAAGTAAGATCGAATGCTTCGTACCGTACGACGACAATAGTCTATCTGGAGAAGAGATAAAGAAACGAAGGCCGAACTAGAATTTCATTGGTCAATATGGTTATAGGTAAACTATATAAGAAACGTATATCGAAACATTTAAAAAATATTTCCGATCTTATTAGTCTTGCGGATGAGACTTAAAAACCGATGTCACCTCATAGAAGCAATGCACGACAAACCACGCACCCAAAATAGTCCATACTTTATGGAAATCCCTTGGTTATTAACTGGAGGACTGTTAACCTTCGAATTACACGACCGCACATTAGGCACATGCGAACACTTAGTACTTGTTATTTTACAGCACCAAGAGGGGATATGGGTAATACGGAAATGTCGTTAACATATCTAAATGGGCTGATGATTTCTGTTATGCAAAGTACTTTATATATTTATATATTTGTTTATTTTTTTGCTTATTGTTATTTTTCAGTTTGTCAGATGGAAAAAACACGGACCTGGATCGCTAGACGCATTACAAATAGGTCGCTGCATATCAGTCTGAGAGCTAAGAGATAATGTGTTGTTTTTTGTTAATTTCAATTAACAGTATGACATTATATGTTTAAGTGAAACTTTACATCTAAAAAATCAGAAATTGATTAAATTCTCTCATATCGTTAATTCCGAAATAGTCGCACGAACAGAGTAAAAAGTGACAATATACAAAAACAAAAACAACAAATAAAAGATGAATATTATTCTTTACAAAATTATAAAAACATAGCTTTTAAAAAATATGAGGCTTGTTCTGAGTCTCCAATCATTCATTTTGGATATGATGTTGAAATACTCATCGCAGGCAAAATATATCAGCAACTATGTAATAAATAAGAAAATGTCACACGAGTTATCTCCCATAATTAAAGTTACACAGTCACTATTTTAACTGGTAATAACTCATGAATATAAATGAGTCACGTGTGAAGTAGTTTCAAATCGACGAACACCCCAAAAGTCGGTATATAAGCAGGTAACATCGATAAATATACGGCTCAGAATATATGTGATAAAAAAATAGTTGCCCGGATCGGGATTTGAACCACTGCTTTGCATTTTTAAGTTTTGAAGGCTGTACGCTGAAACACTAGAGACTATTTATTGGTATGTTGAAGCATTTTTAACACTAAATAGGCATTACGTAATAACAAGCGCGCACACACAAACTCATCAAGCGCTAAACAACAAGTCGAAATATGGTTGTTTTGAGGCGAAGTATTAGTTTCATATTGATAACATACAATATTACACAAGGCCATGTTAATTTACACGTGCGACAAGATGGACTACATATTTATTGATCCATCTTGAGTTACGTTCAAATATGTTAAGTTATTTTGCCTCATAATAAATGGTAGTTAGTATACAGTTTTCTCAAGCGTTATAGTTCAGTGGATAGAGCACCGGACTTGAAATCAGAAAGTCGTGTGTTCGAGCCCCGAAAGAGGCTTACTATTTTTTTCTGTAAAATATACTGTTACCTTTGTATAGGAACGATGTGCACTGGTCGATTTATATACAGTAAATAATTTCCTGCGCTATATTTGCTCGCTTAAATACCCGATTTCGACATGAGCTGGTGAACATGAAGTTACAAATAAAGACACGCCTACAAAGAAGAAATCGATTGATGTATAGACTCTGTAGTTTTAACGAAATTACATGTAGGTTTATTACATGCAAGAACCTTTGTCCCCTGGATGTGGACTTTATTGTTAGAGATTACCTTTTAATGGGATGTACTTTTATTTACACTGTCTTGTCAATTTGAGCGCTGAAGACAGGATAATAGCGAGGTTGTGTACACTTAAATTCGATTTAAGCTAACTAGTAGGCCTTATTGCCTACTGACCGTTCCAAGTCGGTAACCCTGTCTTCACCTCTCTTTCTGTTGTGTATTGTCTTTTTCATTGTATAGTCAATTTGCTCTTTGTGTGTGATACAGTGCGGATATACGGTGCCAATGGGTTTGGGTGCTGTGATTTCTATAGGACCATTTTTCTCAATTTTATGTAAGTCAAGTGACGATTATTTTGTAAATAATTAGGATTTTCAAACACGATGCACTTGCTTATGACCTCAAGAATAAATAGAAAAGAAAAAAATCCCAGTTGATAAACTTCTTATAACTTAAGTTTGACAGTATTACATTATTATATTATATTGTCTATAACCAAATGCATAGTGTATTGTAAGGTGCGTTGATGATTGGTCCTCCCCGACCCTCATGCACCAGTGACGGGGAGTATAAAAACGGATCACCCAATTGATTATAAAAAAATGACATTGATTGTCTAGTGTGCCTTATATTCGATAAAAATCTACTTCCCTACTGATGTACAGATGGGTATATTGCATACACATATATCACAGTGTCTGAACGGAAGTGTACGCACTTCGGTAGTGTGGTTTGTTGAAGCGAAACAACGGAGTTCATCTCGAGGGGTCCTCGATCAAAACCATGATTTTTACCCAGTTATCATTAATTTAATACCAGGAGAGAAATGAGTGAGTATATTTGGACTATTATATAACGTTTTTAAAGTTTGACCATGAATTTATGCGTGTTAATTTAAGTTTTATAACCTGCACAACATTGGAAAACTGACATAAGTGAATTCATCCACCCAATTCAATTATCAACTATCGATTTTTGCCATCATTTTGCACCAAATATTGGATGCAGGAACAAACATAAATCATTCTCAAGTTTAAAATGATATGATTTATAGTGCTTGCATAAACAAAAATATCAAAAGCAAACGTGCAAAGCGAAGTCTTCCAACCAAAAACTGTACCGGTATTGATTTTTATTTGTGTACCGGTATTGGAAAACCAAAACTAAAAAAACTGTACCGGTATTTGCTTTTAACCATGTCCGTGCTTTCTCTCAAATATTGTTTGTAAAATATGTTAAATAGAAAACGTCCATTCATCTTTAGCAACAATATTGTTTATTCTTCAAATTGATTCAGCATCAATATTGCTTATTCTTCAAATTGTATTAGTACTACCTAAAAAATAAACTACATATATGAATTTGCAGCTGACTCATTTTCGATTCAGTCTTTTGCGTGAACTAGATGTTATGATTTTCTGCAGATGGAATAAATACTTCACTACAATAAAATTTAGGTATTACTCAAATAATCATTTCCTACCTATAATAAAGCATTTTTATGTATTTTAGACAACACGATTGACGGAAAGAAACAGTTTTACTGTTGCTACTGTGAGGTATATTGTCCATGATCTGGTTCGGAAATGGAAACTGTATGCTTGTTCATAAAGCCTGATAAATTTAATTCCGTTAAACCCAGGTATGTGTCACAAATTGTAATAAACAATAAAGATAGAAACATACAAGGAGCCCGAGATGGACACTGCTTCGTCCTGTAAGGTTAATGATCTTCTAATTAACACTCGCACTGATGTGTTCATTGTTTGTCAAATTCTTCAAAAGCAAGCTACAGAGGCAAAGTTTACACCGACGTGCCGTGATCCTTGCTTATTCAATTGTTTGATATGCTCCTGGCAATAACGTATAAGCAATGTTGAAATAAAATGTTTTTTCGTGGTGTATGCAGACCACCCCGCACTCTCCTGGGTAAAACCAGTACTTCTCATTCATACATTTTCTCCCATACAAGTCGCCCCATTGAGATTCAAACCCGCAGCTGTTAGTGCCCCCCCCCCCCCCCCCCACCCCCCCAAACGGCCACGGCCACGTTAAAAAAGATGTAAAGGGGCAGATTTGCATACTGTATATTCACTGCGTTTTAACTCTTTGCCTGCTATATAAATATAATGGGCTGTTCCTTCTTTGATTTTGGACTAGTCAACTGACTCTACATGGGGATTTTTTGAATAAATTACTGATAATTGCAGCGGCAAGTGTAAAACCTGATCCGCCTGCAACTTACTCGAACGCTGATCTGGTTTATACCGGTTGCATAGATAATTGTATGCAGCCTTAATACACTTAGTACATTTGAAAACGCAACATTTTTGACTTTCATATATTTTTTATCTACGCGGCTTTCGTTCAAACAAACATTGTATTTTAGGAAAGTATACATATTTCTTTGTGCCTATTGTTAAAATTTAACAATTTATAATTACACAAGAGTTACACTACCTGAAACACTGAAAACACATTTTGCACGAGATTTGGAATAATCACGACATAAGCAAGTTTATTTTTATTTATCTTAAAAGCGCTAACATCGGTATGGTATAAAAACACAACATGATTTGATTTTATTCACAAATCATTATGCTACGTTTAGCTGAACATGTACGAAATCAGGCTATTGGGATGACGGCTGTTGGTGCCACTCCAAGAGAGGTAGCGAGACGACTTCGTTGCCATGTCTCAACTATATCTAGGCTACAGACATGCTACCAACAGACAGGCACTGTCAGGGACCGTTCTAGACCAGGCAGGCAGCTAGTAACCACCCCCAGACAGGGCATCAGACTGAGGGTATTACATCTCAGAAACAGATTCCTGCCAGCTTCTGATACAGCCAGACACACGATTGGTACTCATGGGTATGTGTTTTCATCCACTATAACCAATAAGCATTGTCACTTTTTTCAAATTACTAAAAATAAAATTGCCTTATTTTCAAATTTTGAATGGTGGTGCGTCACCTTTTTTGTGCAGAATGCATTCTAATTCAGCCATAATTGGTTTGTAAGTAGGCCAATAAACGTTACAACTGCAAAAACAGCATAAATGTCATAAATTTAAAAAAAAGGTGAAAATGTTAGATTTTTTTTTTAATTTTTGATGGTTCGTTTCATTTCAGACGCACAATAAATGACTTGAAGCGACGTGTTTATGGCCGCGTAAACCCCTCTACCACACCGCAGGAACTTCGTGTAGCGCTACAAGACGAATGGCAGCGTATGCCACAGCAAGTGATTGCATCCAAAATACTGTCTATGCACCGTAGATGTTAAGCTTTAATAGACGCTCGTGGTGGCACACTCGGTATTGAAAGTGTTTATTTTAATTTGGATAGGGGTAATTGAACCGTTGATTTTCATATGAAATATATTGATGTTGGCAATTTTGACCATCTATTAAATCATGATTAAATATATACTATATGAAATTGCATTGTTCTAGCTTTTATACTTTTCAAAAAATTACAAAAACCAAAGTGTTGCGTTTTCAAATGTACTGAGTGTAGTGCGGAGACGGAACTAGCATTAAAGTAAACGACTTTTATATATCTTTGTTCAATTTTAACTGTTTTTCCAGGAATCATGTTTTCGATCTTCAAGAAGGGGCAAGAGGGCAACATGTAAGCGTAAGAGAGGAGAAATATGCCAACCCGCTATGTCAAGCAGGGGCGTCCGACCAGCGAGGAAGCATCACAGATGCGATGAGTCCAAGATATTACCACATGTTCGGCTTGGAATAAACATATCTGATGAACAATAAAGACAGTGTTAACGTTTTAATGTAAACAATAACAGTACACTTATCTTGGTGTTAAAAATGAACATACAAATATGAGCCAACTATAAAAATCAAATATTGCCAAACTTTCATTGTTAATCACAGATTTTAATCACAATACAAACTTACGTTTATAAATTTGAAGACATATATAAACAATTACTATGATGATTATGTGACGATTTTTTATTTCTTGAAAAAAAAGAAAGAAAGAAAAGAAAAACACCTATCAGTTATTTGTACAATGAGAAACGTAATTGTTCTGAATTTATATAATCGGGCCCCGTTCCTAGTGTTTACAGTAAAAGGAATATGGGTCCCCAAACGATCACATGAGTGCGTGTGTTTACATGGAAAAACTATGAAAAACACGTGACCCTCGAGATACGGCCATTTATGACCCCAGGGTCAACATTTGAACAAACTTGGTAGAGATCAGATCCATAGAGCAATGCTACATGCAAAATATCAGAGCTCTATTTCCTGGAGTGTCGGAGAAGAAGAATTTAAAAGTTTTTCCCTATAGATCTCTATCTAAACCATGTAACCCCTCACCCCGAGGCCGGTCATTTATTATCTATGTCTTATAGTTTCGGAGAAGAATTGTGAATTATTCCCTATTAAACTCTATGTAAAATATGCGATCCCTGCAGGCCGGTCATTTATGACTCCATAGTCATTTGAACAAATTTTGTAGAGAACCATAAGACAATGCTATAGGCAAAATGTCAGCTCTATGCGTTATGTCGGAGAAGATTTTTTAATATTCCGAATTTGATCACAGTGACAACATTTGCACAAACCTGCGAGTGCTTTATCTAAGGATGCTTCACACCAAATTTGGTCACAATTCATCCGGCCGTTTATGAGATTGAAGAAATTGGCTCGAGGGTTCAGTGAATAACTGTTGTAACTTCATGTACATTTATAATGTAGTTACACCAGTTTCTCACTGAGACCTCGGGCTAAGGACAGACGACCTGACGACTGACGGGCGGACGAAGGACAAAGAGTGAGCCCAATAGATCACCCTTTGGCTAATGTTATCTAAAACCATACATTATCAACAATTTAATTTTAAAAAAACTTGAAAATCATAAATATATAAGATTGTCATGTAATGTTTAATGAAATGAACAAGAGAACACAGACAACTGTCTAAATATCTGAAGTTGAATTAAATCATTTTACAAAAGCTGTCCATCCTACTGTTTCAATGTAGTATTTTATACAGTGCCTGTCTTGTTGTGGTACGTCATGCTAAATCCTTGTTGCAGATATTATGCACGAGTATAGAGTGCCGTCATGTCATGCACTACATTGATGTGATACCGTAATGCGTCCTTTCTTGTAATGACTGGCCACAAGTGCCACATTCAAAAGTTCTCTGTTATGCTCGTCGAGGATTTTCTTATATTGATATTTTGCACCACAAATTTTACAAACTAATTTGAAGACTTCATGATAGGATGCCAAATGCCCTTTATAATGAGAAAGAACATTGACCCCACGACTACAAACCACACACGTGTGTTTGAAAATCTTTTTATGGTCTTGTTTGTCGGGATATTTCAAACCAGTTGTTGATGAAAATGTTTTACCACATTGGTCACAGATGTGCGTGGGTGTTTGTTCTGGGTCAATCGTTTCGTCATTCCTTTGTTTTTGTATATTTTGTATGTGTCTTGTTGAGACTGGTTTTGTATTTAGATACGAAACTGCAGTCATCAAACTTGTATGACTGTGTGCTCTACAGTTTCTTCCACAAAAGATTCGTCAATCGCCGATAACTCAAATGATTCATCCGTCTACAAAAAAGAGAAATTATTCTAAGATGGTGTCCTGTTGTCCTGCAAATCAAAATTATTCAATTAATAAGTGAACATAGAAACAGACTTAACAGATTTTTTTTATATCGACTACTCAGAGTACGCAGAATTTTGCAGGACTTTTATATCCATTTAACTGATGCATTGGACGTATGCTGATAAAAACTGCAATACCGGTACAGTAAATAAAACCTCGGTTCACAATACCGGTACATATTTGTAGCTGTACCCACTGCCGAAAATCACACTATTCTTCAAAGTTTTACTTTTTTTTTCAAGAAAAACGAACTTATTCGAGACCTATAATAATAAACTAAGGCACGATAATGATGCTACATTTAGTATGTTGTTATTAAATAACAAATAAGGTGAAATGAAAGTAACGCCATCCTTTGTTTACACTAGTTTTCCGATGTTTATAAGCTAATATCTCCTTCGAGTTTGGACTGTGAACCTTTACAAGTACTCATTGGTTAAGTAATCATTCTCGTTCGAACATAGGACAAGTGTTTATATTATGATTTATTCATATAATGATAGAAAATGATCAAAATGTACGTACCTTCCATATGCTGCAGTGTCGTTCCAGGATTCAGCAAACTTCAATACCGGAATGGGTACACTTCCGTTCAGACACTGTGTATATAGAAAAATAGAAAATACCCATGCACGTAATTTGTATGAAACAAAGAAAGATTGAAAACGAGATTTCTTTTCTCCATGGAGGTACTGTTGAAAACGATATTTCTTTTCTCCATGGAGGTACTGTTGAGAACGAGATTTCTTTTCTCCATGGAGGTACTGATGCTTGGAGATCATCATGGTATAAAGGGACACTGATTTGTTTAGAATGACCATTGACATTTTTGAATTTAAGTGACAACTTACATTGTATGCCACGAGGCGTCTTTTACCGTATTATGGGTCAGTTCGGTAGATCAAACTCACCTGGTGACGATGGACATCGCACGTGATTTTTTATATATCTTTATTTCACTCAATTCATTTACATAATTGGCAACGAATTATTTATGTACAAACAGGCTTCATGAATGCATACCTACACGTTAAAACATATGTATCACGCAGTTTGTCGCCAGACTCTGACACAATATAATATATAATTTGTAAATGCTACTTATTAATTTAGGTAGAACATTCGGCTTTCAAAATTGGTGATTAATGAACATTTTGACAACAGCACATTAACATGCTGAACATCTCTCCTAAAAGACACATTTCCATCCGATCGTATTTGGTGAAAAGGAGATAATGTGTACAGATATCCGTGTTTCGATGTTAGATGCTGGAATAACTTGTGACTCAAACCATTTTTTTTTTATCATTTATACTAAAGTTAAATAAAGTATGCTTAAATTGAAAGTATACGTGTGCTGCATCGTGTGTTTATCTCCTCAAACATGCAGATGTCGTTACTAGCAATACCATAAACTTGTAATTTATTCTCGAACGGTCTGTGGAAATGGTTGTTTTAGTACAATTGGAAGATTGAAGGTGTACCGGACAATTAGATAATTTGACATAAAATATATGTATGTACCTTATTAGTAAAACATGCAAATGTCATTACTAGTAGTAGTAGCATAACATGTGGCGCATCTAGGGTGCAATTAACGCGTTTTTTATTTGACAGATGTTCAGTATGTGAAGTCCTTTGTTTTATACAAGTATATACGAAGGAAATTGACATCAATCCCAAATCTCTAACATGTACTATACATGGAATGCCCAATGTGATCCGTTATTAAAAATATTATTGTCTGTGCCGCGATTTTTACTTACCTATAATGCATCTCTTTATTTCGATAATCTAAATCCGCGCTTTATTGTTTAAGGAATTCAAATTGTTTTTAAAATCATTAAGTTCATGCAAATCATATAGCAAACTAAACTATAACTTTTTTATATTGTATATTTTTCTTTGTTTTGTATGGTGTTTAACGTCATTTTCAACACATGTAAGGTTATATATGACTGTCGATTTTTTGTGGTGGAGGCAGACCACCTACATTTCCTGGTAGAACCAGTACGGTACAACTCCCGCCATCCGTACGAATTGACACTTTCTCACTTACGAGTCGAGCTCCCAGTGGGTTAGAACCCGCAGCGGTGAGAGGCGAAGGTATATAATCGTCACCAACCGATAAAGCAATTATGAATATGAAATTAGAAATAAAAGGTTTCAAAACATCATCTTCCTTTTCATTCCCAAACTGCGTAGACACTTGGGGTATATTTTATATCTTTTAACCCATGGCGCATTTCCGGAATAGTCATGCGCAATTCCGGAAACGCCTGCAGCATTTTAAGAATTCTTGCTTTGCACAAAGCTGTTCCGAGATCGTCCGTGTTCTCACATTGTGCATAACATATGTATTCCTGGAATTAAAAGTCAATAAGCAAGTTAGAAATAAATAAGCAGGCGTTCATTCTTTTTTGAATGACCGGGTAGTGTTGGGAAAAAGGTAATTAAAGGCCTATCAAACCAACCGAAGACAAAAACTAACATGTGTTATCTATATTTATTCCATGCATATTGTGGTTTGTCTTGAGATTAACTCAAAATATATTAACAGCAAGAACAAATATTGAAATTATCCATGAAGGGATGTTTATAGCCCACCTTCAGAATTCAATTGAAAATGAACATGATTCCATCATCAATCGGGATATTTCGAATTATGTATGCTACTAAACAGTATGCTAGGAATAAAACACATACGACATTTGCTACCTTTTATTTTGATGACAAAATATATAGTGTTTTTCAAATGGCACACATTGTGCACAAATTGTACACACGTATTCTAATCGAGCTCCAACAGCTCAATTTAATTGCATTATAACTATGATATTTATTGTAGCAGCCATTGACCTATAATATACTTTTTGGAGTTTTTCCGAGATAGTTGCCAGTATTGATTGCAAGAACCATTAGTATTCATTAATATTTCATACCCCGTCCAACGTTCAAAATCTCTCTTGTTAGAATATTATAATCGGATTCTGTAATGCTAATGGGGACCAGTGTCAAATTAAAGGCAAACATGGATAAATAAAATGAAATAAAAGGAAATCATGCAGATGGTCAACATTGGTTGTATTTTGTGTTTTTGTCAGCGTGATAGATATATATTTATACAAATAATACGAATACATGCCAACCTTGACGCTGTGTTGGTGTGAAACAACAGACTGATCTTGACTAGTTCAAAGATTCCATATTTCATAGATACTACTGTTTGGTTAAGGAAAACAACATCTAAAAAAGGTAAGACTGTAAAACACATACTGTCAACTTTGATGATTTAAGGCAGACATCAAATGAATTATTGTTAACGTCTCATCAACACATTATTTGTGACTATTTAGAGCCTCAGTGAAAGAGAGGCAAATGACATATATTCTCAGTGGAACCGAACCTACTCGTTCTATCTAAACTATATATATAGTTCATTAACGTGCTGGTACGATAGACTGCGAAACCTCTTGGTTTACGTCCCCATCCGAAGGACAAGATCAATGAATTGAGTGTTTCTCACAAGGATGCAGCGAAGAAATTAATTTAAAAAAACCTACAACATAAATATGAACACACATCGATCTTGATATATTCGTCAAATACTGAGTAAGGCAAGTCCGTCATTATTCTAACTGATTACAGGACTTAGTTTGCCTAATTTTCCCTGTAAGCCTAGTTTGTCAGGGGATATAGCCTGATGGAAATTTCTTTCCTTACACTGTCCAGTTTTATTGGGATTACAGTAAGGTACGCAAGAGTGAAGTTGGGTGTATCCTAGTAGAAACTGGTTGCAAGCGATATTTACATTCTACCATAAACCATTAAATAATAGGCGTGCAATATAAACGTAGATATTAAAGGTGAACAAAACATTCAGCATTCAAGGACCACAGTAAGCCAAAAACACTCATGGAAACAAAACAAACAACAGTTAATGGATAAATAAAAGGCAGGGTATATGGCATCACACATATAAAATTGTTAATAATAGCACTATGATGACGTCTACCTAAATCTAACGTTTGTGTTTAACTGCAATCTTTACGGTTTAATCCATTGTAGCCCCCAGTCATTGAATACATGCTTTGTATTCATGATCAGTTGCCACTGACCGTTCCAAGGCGGTAATCCAATCGTCAACCCTATTATGTTTGTGGTGTTCATACTTTGCTTCTAGTTTTCCTTGTTATTGTTTTTTGTTTGCATGTGTTTAGTTGACTGTGCCGTAAAGGCTACATTTTCTGTTGAGGTTTTTTAATTACTTCTACTCCTTTAACTCCTCATTCGGTCTGCTCATATACATGTTCCTACTATCCTTAAAAAAGGGCTAAAGGTTCCATTTGGTTCATTCTCGTTAATATCATTTTATTTTTAAAACGTTTTCAATATAAAAGTCTTTTTCGGGACCATGTTCATTCCATGTCGACGTCAAAAGGCTGATATTTACTGCAATTGTCAATATGTTTGCTATTGTATATATGTAGGCTTTTGTGATTTCCTTATATTCCCATAAGATAATATTTTCATCATGTACAGAACTACTTTTTATAGACAAATTGTTGATATCACTGTATGTACTAACTTTACACCTCTTGTCGAAGACTTGCTTTTGAATTTCTGTGAAAGGGATTTCATGTTTTCCACCAGATACTTAGGCAGATGTCATCGAAGCCTTGAATGACACTGGTCGGTATCTGGATGATATATTAGACATTGACAACACTTTCTTATCTACTATGGTAACTAATATTTACCCTAAAGAACTGCAACTCAACAAAGCTAATAATTCTAATACGGAGGCTTCGTTTCTCAATTTGCATCTCTCAATTGAAAATGGAGAAATAGTAAACAAAATTTATGATAAGAGAGATGATTAAAAAATTGTTTTCGATATAATTAGTTATTCCTTCTTAGACGGGATGTTCCCAGAGTTAAATCTGATGGTAGATGTTTCTCAATGTATTCGTGTTTCTAAAGCGTGTAGTCCAGTTGAGGATTTTAGTATTTGTAATATGTGTATAAGTAAAAAGCTACCAGATCGGTGCTACCGTTACCATAGACTTCGAAATACCTTTGCACAATATTATTATCGTAACACTGATGTGCATTTTAAAATATGAGTGATTTGAGAATTATTTTGCGACAAGGACTACCACAAGCTAACTTCTTTGGTGACGTGTGACGTGATTTGCCAACTTCGTAAAGTACTCGGTCATAAACACGTGTGCATACATCCTTTATTAAACCTGTATCAAAATAAGTTCTAACCCTATCATTTCGCAACGTACTGCATGTTTAGTGGTTGGGCCATTTACAGTTTACTTTTTACATTCACCACTCTTTGTGTTGTCTATTGTGCGTTTCATTGTATTATTTGTGGCACAATGGGGACCTACGTTGAATTGTGTTTGGGTACTGTGGTTTTCAAGGACCATTTTCTCATATTTATTGAATATAGATGTAATGTAGGAATTCGCATTGAATTGGAACAATATTTCATCTGTCGGAAACATACTTCCTTTACTATATATTTCTTATTTATAAAATGTTTATATAATAATCTAAAACATAACTTTAGTAACTTTAGTTTGCAAGTTATTCATGAATTGTTTTATTTTCAAATTTCATAACTACACAAAACGTCTTGAACATGAAGATTTCTTTATAGTTGCATCAAACCTGAAAAGGTTATTTTTAAACTGGTTTCAATAGGGCTATAAAACATACGAAAATGAGACAAATGGTCGTATAGATATCACAGTACCCATACGCAATGTCACTGGAGGTCCGCACGTTCCTCAAACTTCGCCTTTTTCTTCTTTTAGCTTTTGAATAATAAAGACTGTATGTTCACTACAAATGTATATGGGGGTACATAATCCTTTAAATCGTTCAAAGGGATATATTGTATATTGTTTTTTGTTTCTCAATATTTCTAATAAAGGAACACTCATACGCTTGTATATAATGAAAATATATATTAACGCAGCACAATCTTCAAAACATTTCGCCCCATCTGGTTACCGGGTGTCGAATATGACCATTGAAAATTGAGGAATTCTAGAGAAAATCGAGTTTCGAGTAGAGGAAATCGAGTTTCAAGTAGTGAAAATTGAGTTTCGAGTAGAAAAGATCGAGTTTCGAGTAAAAAAGATCGAGTTTCGAGTAAAGAAAATCGATTTTCTGGTAGTGAATATCGAGTTTTGAGTGGAGAAAATCCGAGTTTCGAGTAAATCGAGTTTCGAGCAGAGAAAGGCAATCTTTCAGTAGATTTCAGTAGACTATACCGAGTTTCAAAAGTTAGCGCGATCGCCCATTTTGAGGATGTCGGATATAATAGCAAAATGATGAATTATCGCACATCAAACACTAATCTTTACCGCGAGCAGAACAAAAATATACATGTAACTTTTTTATCGCATGTTTTCATAGTAAAATATTAATAATCTATTTTAGTTATGTTTGTTATTCAATTCATCCGTTTCTCAATACAGAAGAACGAGTTCAAATTAAATACCCCTAACTATCCTTTTTTGTCATTTGACACGTATTCACCCGACGTAAGTAATGACGTATAATAAACGTATACTGTATATATAACGTGTAATTGACATTGAACTTACGCGGATACTTACAGTTTTTGTTGTTTAGTTTCAATTAGCATTTAGATTGTTTGCATTGCACAAGTGTAGCCAGCCCTAAAATTTAACTGAGGCCAATCCTTTACTGTTGTGGTCCGGTGGCACGCACCCTCGCCAACCCAAACCACAAAACTCCGGATCATTTTTTAGTATTATTTCTACATGGAATTTCTTGCGTTTTAGGGCAAATATCCAAGACAAGCTTTTCAGTTTTAGGATATTTTTTTAATAATATACTGAACACAATTGCTAAGTATAAACTTTTGTATCTTAACGGGAGTACATCAGGATTTTTCTAGAAACATCTTAATTTACAAAAATGTTCCAGTTCATGATAAAACACTTATATCAGTCAAAATATGATGTTAGAACCATTTATACACCATATACACCATATAGCACCATATAGCTTTGACAGAATCTGACGTAAAATGCTGAAATTAACCCTGGTGCGTCACCTAGGATAGCACGTATTACTGTGCAGAGTGAGTTTCTTTGCAAATAAGGGATCGTTTTTAGGCTCATTCATTATGTTTAGGCCCTTTAGAATAGAAAATATAATTATTTGTCAATTTTAAGTCGGACCCCTAAACCACCATTAAAAGCCTGATGTACCCCCTTTAACTAACTTTCTTATTGTAAATATATTTTAGAAAAGATATATGATAAGTATTTTGTTTTGATCCATAGTTTGTAAAACATTTATTTTTTGTTTAAATTGTTACATCTTTTGAGAGTTACCCTCCCTTTATATGAAAATATGAAATGTGCTGATAAAACACAGAACATGAGTCAAAGATTGCTTAAAGATATAAAATTCTTGAAATTGGTATGAAATAATAGAAAAAAAACATAAAAATTTGACCCCTTTATCGCAGATTCTTCGTCTATAAAAAAATGAATTATGGATAATCTTAAATTGCCTCCCTTTAAATTGAATATTGTTTGAAATTCAAGTAACTTTAATTCAGCGTTAACATTAAATATTTCGAAAATTTCTTTTGCAAACGCATTTGTTAGTGGTAATGCTAGTAAAACATGATGTCAAAATAATTTTATCTGGCATATTTTAGAATTAGGAACATCGAAAGCGTCACTAATTCGAAGTACTTAATAAAATCCTATATACCCAGTTGTATAAGTGTTATAACTTATTTTTAAGAAAACACATTGACTTAAAAGTTTTAAAATATATTCATGCAATCAGAGTAGACGATTTACACTCATTATTTTGCAGTTTAACCATATCTCTAATCAAGCACAAAATACACAAACCAATGAGAATATTATTGACATATTCTCAGGTTGATACTTAGCAATTTGGTTTAGTATATATTATTTATCGATTCTGAGGTTGTTTATATGTAAGGTACATAGTCACAGATAACTGTATCAGTGCCGGGAACTAAACAAAAATAGATCTATATAAAATTAAAAAGAAAAAAAGTTATTTGTTGAAAACAAACATTATGCTACTCTCCTTTGCATTGGTTATAAATTATTATAACATATTATTTTAAATACGTAGTTTTCATTTGCTAAAAGGCAGTCACGCGTAAGTCATTAGTATGAACTATTGACTTTAGAACGTTTCCTGTCCGGTTCAATCTGGTTTTGCGGTCAATACTGTAGTAGTCTTTTTTTGCAGGTCAATAGTCGAGAATGACGTTACGCTTTCCTGTGACGTAACGGCATGCATGTAAACTAACTAGTAACAAAAAGTAAGCAAACTAATGCAGTTTATACGATTCAATATAATAAAACAACTATCTACTTCTGTTTGATCAAATAGTTGTATACTATTCATCCTCGGAAATGACTATTGTCCCTCAGCAGTAAACTATTGACCCCGACTTCGTCTCGGTCAATAGTTTACTGCTTCGGGGCAATAGTCACTCCCTTGGATGAATAGTTTTACCCATGACCTCAACAGAAGTAGAAAGTTGTATACTATGTAGTATTCTGGAACGAAGTGGTAAATACGTCCGCTGACTAGGGAGCGTAACATTATCCCAGAGTACAGAGTATTGTAGTTATAGTCTATAACTACAATACTCTGAGATACTTTTTCAGGAAAACTTTAAATACGTTTGTTTTCAACAAATAACATGTTCATTTTTTTTTCTATTGTTGTTTCATTCCCAACACTGATACAGCTACCGGTGTACATAGTAAGTACATTCCCTCAATTGTACAGATACAATGCCTCGGTGTTTGTTTTTCTTGTGTTTTTTTTCTCCATAAAGTGCAATGCCTCGGTGTGTCTCAGTGTAGCTAGTGACACCAAATCCACTTAAGGTCTCACAACACAGTACACTTTTACTATGTTGGCCTATATGAATAAAGTTTACAGGGCCATTTCGAACCTAAATTGTCCAAGCTAAAAGTCACTTATTTATGAAACACAGTCATTTGCCCACACAAAAATATACAAAATATGGTACGTTGACCAGGTTTTTTTTTTTTTTAATTGGAGTGGTGGCATCCTTTGCACTATTTTGGGCTTTTACTCCAGAGTTTGTACCAGAATTCCTACACTGCTTCAACCCCCATAAAACTGTCATATTCTGGTGTCAGTGTCATCTAATAGCTTCACATCCAATTTCAGACTGTGTTCATCTCACCTGCAACAGCAATACATATATATGTCAGCAATTATTAAAAATATTTAAAACCGAACAACACACTACTACTTTTTATGGCGCAAGTTTTACCCTACCGTGGCTTTCAAGGGAGCTAACTGTGTAGTGAGACCTAAAGGCACGGTTATCTCCATTTAGAGCATGGTAAAGTGTTACAAAGATTTAGATATGCCAAACTTCAAAGGAAAATAACGCAAACCCGCCTACGTATAGGTGATTATTGTGATGAGAGAGAGAGAGAGAGAGACTAGTTCAGTCACATGTTTATGTTCGCTGAAGGCTAAAATGTATATTTAATTTGATAGTTGGGGTGTTTTGAAATCTGATGACATTATCGATTTTTGAGTCGACGTGTTGACATTCTCGAGTTTCGTGTAGAGAAAATCGAGTCTCGAGTAGAGAAAGTCGAGTTTCGAGTAGAGGAAATTGAGTATCGAGTAGAGATAATCGAGTTTCGAGTAGAGATATTCGAGTAGAGAAAATAGAGTCTCGAGTAGAAAAAGTCGAGTTTCGAGTAGAGAAAATCGAGTCTCGGGTAGAGAAAAACAGTTTTGAGAAGGCAAAATCATTGTAAAAATGGTGAGGAATACGGTAATTATATATTAAAATTATCTATAGAATACATTTAATCATTAGAAATTTTTTTAAAAGTGAAAGAAGTAAATTCAATACTAATGCTCTTTTGAACTCTTCTTTTGTGATTGAAGAACACTATTTAAAGCGACAAACTTCAATATAGATTTCCTTCATTCTCGCGGCGTGCCGTTATTTTTTTTGTTCATACAACAACAAAAACAGCAGCATACACTTTATTGTGTCGCCTGCGTAGCGCAGACACTTTGGGATTATAAGAATCTTTCATGGGTATCAGGTGAAGATAGGAAATTCCAACCCGAGGTATAAGTGTTTTTATCGGAACCGAGGCTCTGCCGAGGTTCCGATTAAAACACTTATACCGAGGGTTGGAATTCCCTATCTGAACCGAATACCCATGATAGATTATTTTTCTTGCATATCAGAGACATGTTGTGCGTCGACGCCTCCAGCTATTAACGTTTTGCATGTTTTCCTGCATACCGGATGTTGGCGCGCGTGAATTTTATCTCGACCCTAGGGTGAGATGGAAATATCTAGCCCCGGTAAAATGACGGATATCCTTGTCCGGTATGCAAGAAAACGTTTTCTTGCATAAGATACCGGATAAGGCTATCCACGTTTTACATGGGGATGGAAAGTCTTATATTTATGGGTAAAGATAAAAGTCACGCGCGCACCAACATCCGATATGCAGGAAAACATGCAAAACGTTAGTAGCTTTCGTCGTCAACGCATAACATGTATCTGATATGCAAGAAAAAGAATCTATCATGGGTATTCAGTTCAGATACTCTGTATAAGTTTTTTAATCGGAACTTCGGCGGAGCCTCCCTCGGCAGAGCCTCTGTTCCGATACCGATAAAAACATTATTATAAACACTTACATTTGTCTAATTGAAGAGACATGCCACTATTAAAAAAAAGTATTTTATTGCCAATATTTTACATACAATGTAATATCAATATAATTATATACGATACAAATATTATAAAGACAAATCGGTCGGGTAAGCCACTGGGCGTTCGACTTGTAAGTGATGAAGTGTCGATTTTTACGGTTGGCGGGAGGTGTACAGTTCAGGTTCTACCCAGGAAAAGTGGGTGGTCTGCCTCCAACACAAAAAAGTCTACCGTCATATATAACCTTAAATGTGTGGAAAATGATGTAAAACAACATACAAACCAAACGGTCGGGTAACAAGTTCCAGGCTATGGGAGCATGTACGGTGAAAAACGATAATTTGAACAAATATGGCGGCGAAATTCAGTTTTTTTCGTCTGTACATGTCCATGTTTTTTATCAAAACGGGCTATTTAATGCAACATTGCAAAGCTGCAAACAGCCAAAGTAAAATAGGAACATTTTATAACTTGAGTTCTACCTAAAGAGATGCGTTAGGCGTAAAAAGTGCGAATATCAGAGACACTCATTAACATTGGTTTGGGACTTTCGCAAATGGTATTGACATTGACAGGACTTATGACATGACTTATGACATGTGCCTTTCTTTGTTATGTCCCGCACACAGAAGTATAGAGCGGGTATGTAGTGTTACCATTGTCCGTCCGTGTTTGCGTTCAAAGGCTTTGGTAGTGTTTTAGCTTAGGAGGTTTACTTTGATTAAATGGAAACCACTCAAAAATGACATCTGTTTGGGATTGTAGGTGGCGGTGTATAGTGGTTAAAATAATACATGTTATTTTTGACCACTTGAGGTTGGACATTCCAAGTTTGTCCACGTATATTGTACCTTATAAGGCTGTATAGCAAACAGGAAAAAATATTTAAGCAGTGGATAGACAGATGCAGTGACCGCTCAAGGTTACAGACCACTTAGGAAACAACCATCTTAGCCAAAAGACCACTTAAGGTATCAATAGTTGTTACGTTCGTCCGTCCGAAAATACGCCCATACGTAAGTTTCCATTTTCAGGCAATGGAAGCAGCAGAGCGTTCAAACTTCATATATGTTTACATCTATGACATCAATATATTCCTAACACAAGGTCAATATGAATGACTTTGACCTATTTTTCGGACTAAATTTGCATTGATGTTTTATTTTATTTAACTTCCGGTTCTAAAGCGGGCAATGTTTGTCCTAAACACATTTTCTAGTTTACATAGTGTTATATAGGAAAAACGAGTGTTTCTGAAAATGCGGGTTTTCCCTAAAATTGCCTTCACGGCTAAACATATATTTAACAAAGACAAGTGTGTGATCACTGCTACTCTAACATCGTAAGTGTAATTAATTTTCCTGGGGAGTCAGGTTGTACCGGACCTTATTTCGGGGACGATGCATTGACTGATTGTTATTCCAGACCATTATCGCGACTTTAAGGCGAGTTAGGCATGTGCACATTTCATATGAAACTGAAATGCATTATGAAGGTTTTCATTTGTACTTAGATTGACCAATCACTCTTCAAGAACGAATCCAGTCTCTTTAACACACAGATTTAATGTTGTCGTTAAAACAACCATTGCATAATGTTGGAATATCTATAATTAGTCAAAAGGCAAACAAATCTAGCCTATATCGAAAAACGGACCAGCCTCAGTGTGACAACTTAACACAAAGGAAAAATAAAGATTCCTTTTAAAAGCAACGGCTTGCCTTTTTATTATTTATAATGAGTGAGTAGGGGGAAAAGGGGAATCTCATACAGTATAGAACTTGATGATAACATATAATAATGAATGCAAACTATTAAAAACAGGTAACAGTAAATAAATTCAAATAACAGGTAACAATTCCCAAATTGGCATTTTTACAACATGTGTCGCGGGGGCGGGAGGGGGGTGTTGCGTGACGTGGGGTTTGAAGTACCAGTAAATCAAAACAAATAACAAGTAACAGAGATGCAATAAACGTATTAATCTACTTCTTACATCTCTGCAGGTAACAATACTACAGTCACTTTATTTCGTCATTCGATACAGAGTATGGGTGACAGATAACAGTAAATAATTATTCTCAGTACTGTTAAGATAACATCATATACATTTCGCCAATAACAAACAAAAATCAAACAAACACAAACGCATTGATATGAAATTACTGGGAGCTCGACTTGTCAAGTGGGAAAGTGTCAATCCTTACGTATGACGGGAGGTATAGACCATCCTCGGAGTAGTATAGAGCGTGAGCGTACCAGCGCAGTTTTCCTCTCGCGGGTCCCCAACACTCAAGCAATTCAAAATGTACTTGCCACGGCTCTCAACCCAAACACACCATCGTTAACAAAAACTGATGAAAGCAACTTTTAGTCAGTTTTAAATAACGATGATATGTTTGTCGTTAAAAGCCTTTTAACACCTTTTGAATTGCTTGAGTAAACCCGCTCGGGGAAAACAACACAGGTACGCTCACTCTCTGTCATGTCTTTACATTAACGGCTGTATGAATTCTTTTTAAGCTGCTGTGCACAGCCGTTAATGTGATTAAGCTGGTTTCAATTAGGTAATCTGCTCTTGCGCTCATCTCGCAGTCCATTTAATGTTTCAATGAGCTGGCTCACTCCATAGACATCGCCAGACAAACTCCATTTGACATATCTCTACCGAAACTAAACGCAGAGATACGCCTAAAGTTTGGCAAGGTCTGTTACTAGCAAACACATTTTAGGGAATTCTTTAGCAGCTGCACCCTTATATTAGTTTGCTTGTAACGGAATTACACAGACACCATCTACTGGGCGCCATGATTGCGAGGCTACAACAAGTTAGCAAATAACTGTCATGTTCACCAAGGTAACCGTCACTTGCAGACACATAAACAATGATACTATATACCAATCGCCTTTATATACTATACCACAAGCTGTAGGATTTCAAAAAGGTTTTTAAAATTTGCATAAATAACAAAATCATATTTAGCAATTCTAATTAGCATTGTGTTGTGATAAAATACAGTAAATTAATCGTGTTTGTAATAATATCATTAATATTTGCTTTAATATTTGTAAAAGTTCTTTTAAATATTAATTAAAGATGATATATAGGGTCCTATAGAAACCACAGCGTCCGAACGCAAAGGCATCGTAGGTCCGCACTGTACTGCAAACAAGGACTTGAAACTACAATGAAAGATACAAAAAACAACAGAAAGGGTGGTGAAGACAGGGTTACCGACTTGGAACGGTCAGTAGGCAATAAGGCCTACTGGTTAGCTTGAATCGATTTTATATGCGCACAATCCTCGCTATTATCCTGTCTTCAGCGCCCAAATAGACAAGACAGTGTAAACAAAACTACATCCCATCAAAAGGAATTCTCTAACAATAAAGTCCACATCCAGAGAAACTAACTAAAGATACACATACACAATAATAAACATATCAGGATGTATCCAGAATCGTACTGAACAACCATAGTAGTTGCAGCTAAAGAGAAACCCAATCTAGGGTACGACCAGAAAACCCGAGGGACGAAAGCTCATACACCCACCTCCCTTAGTTGGGGTTTCCAGTAGGTACAATCATAAGTCCCAAGAGGTAGTCCAGTCATCGCACAAGTGAAAAGTGAAGCGTAATGACTGACTGTAGAGGGGTCAATCACTAAACATGCAGTGCGCTGTAAAACCAAAGGGTTATATCCTTTTCTGACGAACTTCCTGATTAAATTTATAAAGCGGTCAGGAAACCCGTCAGACCACTTTAACTTTCGAAGTTTATAGACCACATCTCCATAAAATGAGGGTTGTGATATACCTAGTCGCAGAAGTGTTTTAAGGTTGGTGTTGTACTTTTCCAGCAGGCCCTCGTTACGGCGGTAGAATTTAGAGAAAGATCTACGTAGTTTGTGATAACGAAAACCCTGCTGAAGAAGTTTACTTGTAATAACTTGATTTCGATCATTGAAGTCTATAACATCATTACACGCTCTACCAAATCGAATGAGCTGGGAGATATACACCCCATATGAGGTAGCACTAGGTACATCTCCATCCAGGTGCGGATAGTTAACGATGTTAAAATTGAAATCGTCTCGCTAAAGCACTAATTTATGATTAAACGTTAATTCTTTTAAGCGCCACATTGAAAAATACAAAGAGAGATAACCTCGCATTGATTTACCATCAGCTGAAAGTAGGAGTTATTTCCCCTGACCATAATATTGAAAAAAAAATAATAAAAAATTAAAGAAATAAAATAAAAATAAAATAAAATAAGTCAAGAGATATAACCTCGTATTAATTTACCATACAGTGAAAGTACAAGTTATTGCTCTTTGACTGTTGTATTGGAAACCTGGTGTAATGCAGCTAGCTAGAACAGCAAAATATTATATAATATTTATTTCTTTATACCTTAAACGCGCTTGATGTCTGGAATGTCCTTGAATGGTACCTACTTCTCATTGTAACCTTTGCATTTAACTAATGCTTGCTTGTTTTTATAATCACGTCGTATAACCTTTTCAATTCTAAATAAATCTTGATCAGCTTTTTCTCATTTCTAATTCATAATAGCTTCCATCAATATTTTGGTTATTTAAATCTTCTGTTCTTTATGTTATAGGATTTGAATTTCATCAATAATAAAACTTTCTTAAGTCCAATTTGGAGTATAACCTTTTTCAAACGTTCTTTTATATTTGCTTATTCTAACCTTATTCTAACCTTGTCTACAATTTTGAACTTTGGCAAAACTTTATTGATTTTCATCTTTCCATACATGTTGAAATACACTTTTCCTTTATTATCCTCATCACTTGCTTCAGTCAGTGTCATTTTAGTACTCCGATGTTTTGTGTTATTGTTCTTATCAACCATCGCCTGTAGCACATCTAAATATGTATTTGTATTATTTGCTGCGAAATATTTCCACATCCTCTCTTTTAATGTTCTATTAAACCGTTCTTTTCTATCTTCTATCTTTTAATGTTCTATTTACAGCTTTTTACCGAAATAAAACGTGTGATACATTTTAATATTATTATCATCAAGAAATTGCTTAAATATCTTGTTATAAAACTCCACACCCTGGTCAACCAAGAGCAATAAACATTGTCTTCCTGTACTTATAATCTTTTGGAAAGCTTTAGTAATTTCTAAACCAGTTTCATTTAAAACAGGCACAGCCCAAGCAAATTTACTAAATACATCAAAAACAGTGAGCAGGTATTTTTCGCCTTTATTATATTTTGAAAACGATTGCATATCAACTGGATCAGCCGACCATATTTAATCAATTTCATTAACAATCACGCGGCGCTGAGTAAACTTTCTTCGTATATGTTTATGAAGTTCATCGGCTAATTTATCAGTCCATCTCAACGCCTTTTTTGTTTTTTGATGCTCCAAGACCAAGTTTATAGTTTGTACTAATAACCGGCTTGACTATCAAATATTTAGCGATTTTTTCTCCTAGTGATTTAGACTTACTAGTTTTTAAACCGGCCAGCATGTTTTTATCACACGCAGATTTATTACTAGGATTTTTCGTCATAACAGTAATCATGTTCTTTGCAAATAGCATTTAACTCATTCGCTGGTTCTCCACTGTCAAGCGGATTTCCCGGACCACAATATTTATAACCAGGAATTGTTAACCCCATTTTTGGTAACAAAGGGAGTAAAGCTTTATGAATATCAACGTTTCCACCTTGTTTACTTTTAACAAACTGTGTTTTAGTAATACCACAAGATGCACAAGTTGCTTTTAACATGTTTCTACCATTGTTTGCTAACATATACTGAGTATTAACATTTTCGGTAATCATCTTTTCTTTACGCAGTAACTCATATATAAATATGATTAGACTAAACTCTGTTTGCAAAATATGATTTTATAATGTTTCCGTTTTCTTTTTGTTGGTAAGGTTTTAATATTTTATAAAGAATATCATAAATCGTATTTCCTTCTTGCAACTTTTTAATGAAGAATAGACAGAAATATCCACACAATACACTTGTTTTATCTTGGTATTGAATGGTGTTGTATTTTATATTAGGCATGTAAACTTCTTTTGGTGGACTTAGAACAAACGGATCAAAGTAATACTCATTACAGTCCAATGCCTAACAGGTCCAGTAAAATCATCAAGATTGATAATACCACATTCTTGCTTATTTTGTTTTATCGGTAATTTGTTCTTGCTAAACACTCCCCTGAAGTTTTTAATGTCTAACTGCTTAACCCATGTTATTATGTCCATGTTAGAAATAGGCTCATTTTTTAATTTCCTTTTTTTTTAACGAATGGGATACTTCTATATGGCCTAATTCCTAAGTCCTTTCCCTTTCTTGCCTACTTGTAAACCTTTGCCCGTCAAATGATTAATAAGGGATCCAATTTAAAGGAATGCCTAATGATGCAAGTAGTCCAAGAAATTCTCCATCTTGTTGTTGTTGCTTTGTTAGTGTAATAGGACAACAGCCTTTTGACTTTATTATCTTTTTTCTTTGTGATGGCGTTAATGTATTTGATCGAAGCAGCAGTTTTTATTATAGGGATAGTCGCCAATCCATTTCCAAATAGTTTGCCAATTCCAGTACTTGCCAGACCACTAAGTGCTCCTGTTGCTAGCGGTGCTAATACTTCCGGAGCGAGTCTAGCAACTGTTGGTAATATTGTTTTAGTTAGCAAGCCAGCTAATGCTCCGTTTTTAGACTGATACCTAATTTGCTATTGTGATATAAATATGTCTAAGCCATGACCGTTGTTTTTAGCTTTAATAATATTTTTAATTTGAGTAGCTGTCAGCAGCAAAGGAAAATTCCCAGTTAGTTGGTTATCTTTTAACCTAAGCGTTAATTCGCTTTTGTTTTCATATGCTTTTGTTAAGCTTCTCTTTTGCCCTTCTGTTAAATTTACTGAATAAGCTGTGTAATTTATATATATTATAAGTTAGATTAAACTACAGCCGATAAGCTTTAGCTTAGACTATAACTAATTCATTTCCGGTAGTTTAGTAACAAAATCTTCTTTATAGAGAACCAAAGCATACACTTTATAAGGAGCTCCGGGAGGTATATTTAATTTATATCTCAAATTTAGTTGTTTCTGATCAATGCTGACTTCATCAGTTTTATAACTTAAATCAAAATATATCATACCAAAAAGATTTTTAAAATTACTCACGTTAAGTAAATTTCCTGGTGTAATTATACTTTTATCAATGCAGCATGTGACGGGGTATATTAATCGACCCACAGGGAAACAGCACTGTTTTTCGGGGCATTATCAGCATTTACATAAACATGTTTTGAAAACACTAAGGTAAATTCCATATTATTCGCACTGGAATCTTTAATTGTAAATAAAGATACCTTAGATTTGAAAATCGATTGTATTATTTAGATTTGTTCACAATTGGAAACAATGTTTGGATAGTAATTCTAAAATGAAAAATATTCTTTTTTTCTAATTTTGATAAAGCAGAATTTTGCATTGAACATTTCCTGTAAAAAGAACCCATTAGCATGTGAAATTGGTATTTGTCATCCGATCTTAAAAAGTAGAGTATTTTTATTTACCAATAAATACGTCCGTTTCAGTGATATATAATTATCTATGTACTAATTAAAATTATGTCAGAATTATCAGAAAAGTCGAAACAAATACATATCCAGAAAAAAGCCTCCCAAACAGTAGTACTAGTTTAATAATGTTTAGTGGAGTCCTTACATCTTAAACAGTAGCTGATCCTTTAGGTCACCTGAGCCGAAATATATCAATCATTGGGATGTCTTTTCGTCCTTCTTAGACTGCCGCTTTTATTACAATTATCCCAAACCTCAACCAAATTTAAATATATAATCATTAAATAGGAACGCTTAATTAAGATCTAAATCCGTTGAACGCGGGAGTTGAGTAGAAGATAACATACAGTAAATATCAGAGGGTGTCTGGGAGTTAATTGATTTGCTTATAGTTATAATGTCAATGTTCCGCCACCGCGGCGTCTCGTCCTTTCAAACATTTTCATTCACTCACGACAGTCTTGTTTTCAACTCGAGGCGTCCCGTTATGGATTCTACATAACTTGATACTTATTTGAATAGTGCAATGAATTGTGTGTTTGCATATTACTCATTGTTGGTTGATTTTATTGTACGAAAATACATTTAAACCTATAATATAATAACGAATAAAACGTCATAAATCATAAAGCATGGAACATTTCCTGTAAAATGAACCCTTTAGCATGTGAAATTGGTATTTGTCATCCGATCTTGAAAAGTAGAGTATTTTTATTTACCAATAAATATGTCCGTTTCAGTGATATATAATTTATCTATGTACTGATTAAAATTATGTCAGAATTATCAGAAAAGTCGAAAAGAAGCCTCCCAAACAGTAGTACTAGTTTAATAATGTTTAGTGGAGTCCTTACTTCTTAAACAGTAGCTGATCCTTTAGGTTACCTGAGCCGAAATATATCAATAATTTTTCGTTGATTGTATTGTACGAAAATATATTTAAACCTATAATATAATAACGAATAAAACCATACAACCTTACCACATCATCTTATTAAAGACAAGCTAATTTCTCTTATTCAAAAAACATTCGCTAGAGAAAATACTACATTTTTGGCATGTAATAATATTAAAGCGTTTTTCACTAACGGCAGTTTAGACAATTATACTATTATGATGTTTGTCCATGATCTTTCTTGTCGTGCCCTTAATGGTGTATTCTCTTACTGCTCTGGCTTCTGCCAAGTCATTGAGTACCTTCATTGTGGCTTTTTAGGCTATTGTTTTTTTGTATTATATTTACACGAGCATATTTGTGTTTTACTTATATTGCCTATTGATGCTGCCTTGTTGGTTAGAGATTAGATCATGGCGGGGAATTCTTTATTTACACTGTCCTGTTGTAATGGGATTACAGTAGGGTAAGTGTGAGGTTTGGTGCACCCTAGAACCGGTTTAAACCCCCAGTGGCCTACTTTGCCACTGACCGTTCCAAGGCGGTAGCCCTATTGTCAACCCTTTTGTGGTTGTGATGTCGTTTGCATTTTTTATTACTTTTGCCTTTTCGTTTGTCTGTTTGCGTGTTTGTTTTTGTGTTTTGTGGTTGACTGTAGTCCTTGAATGCTGCTTTCACTGTCCGATATTTTTATCCTTCTTCAAAAATACAAATTGTATTACTTTTTGTTTAAGCTACAGGCATTATGCTTCTGATACTAACTCATGAATATGAATAAGTCACGTGTTAAGTAGTTTCAATTCGACGAATGTACAATAAGTCGGTATATAAGGCGGAAATCGATGCGTAACATATCATATTTTATTTAGCCTTCGTACAGGTAATATCGATAATATACGGCTTTCAAATATATTTTATAAAAAACAGAGTTGCCCGGAACGGGATTTGAAACAGGGACCTTGCATTTTTATTTGAAACATGAATGTTGTACCATTACACTACGAATTCTAACACTAAAAGTCATTACGTAATAACTATAGCACACAAACTTAATCATCCCCTAAATAAAAAAAAATCGAGTTTAAAGTTTTGAGACGGAATCTTAGTTAAATTGATAATACATAGAAGAACTCCTCGCATGGTTATTTACATGTTCGAGATGATTGAATATATATTCTAACACGACCTCTGCAATATTTCATATACACAAAGAAGGGAGACAGCTGTATCACTTGGTAAATATACGTCACGAAGACAAACCGAACAGTAATTTTAATGAAATGTTAATTACAACAAAATTGCCATTCTCCCAAACTGTGCATACCCCCGAAATAAACCCATCATATGCACATGTACATATAACATTAATAAGCATCTTGAATAAGGTGAGAACGTTTGACGTCATACAGCGCAAGCTATATGACGTAAGCAATGACTTAATTGTTTGTCACGTGAAAACTAGTGCATTAAAACGCAGAACTTTGCATACGGGGGCGCCCAATGGAACAGCCTGTAAACATAGCAGCCTGATTACCTTGACCTCCGAGATAGTATATAGTGCCCCAACAATAGCGTAAATAATGGGGTAATTGTTGTGTTAGAATCGAAATAATAAATACGGATCTGTATTTTATCGGTGAATAAAATACAGTGAGTCGGTCGGATGCTAACGCACTCGTGATTTAATTACTACGCATCCGCACTCCTAACTGTATTTTATTCACCGATAAAACACAGGTACTTATTTATTATTTCTTAACTAATACATCTTCAGGGTCGTTCAAATAAGTTATTTTGAATCACAATATATGTTACTAAATATATCATACTCTCAAGAAGTCGCCATAGCTCAATAGTCAGGATGTTGGATTGTAAATCAGAAGATCGTTTGTTCGAGTCACGAATGAGGCAAACATTGTTCTTCTTGTAAATCATACTGCTACCTGTGTACAGGTGCACTACTCAATGTCTAGAAAGGTGCAATACTCAATGTCTAGAAAGGTGCACTACTCAATGTCTAGAAAGGTGCACTACTCAATGTCTAGAAAGGTGCACTACTCAATGTCTAGAAAGGTACGATTTCTCAATGTCTAGAAGGTAAATTATGTCCTGCATTAAATGTGATCGCTTAAAGCTACACACCCTGTAGTTAAATATCTTTCTTCTTTGTAGGCGTGTCTTTAGTTGTAACATCATGTTCACCAGCTCATGGCGAAATCGGTTATTTAAGCGTTCAAATTTAACGCAGGACGTCATTTACTTTATAGACATCGAGGAGCAGTACACTTCGTTTCTGTACACAGGTAGAATCATGATTTGTTTGCCTCTTTCTGCAGATTTTAAGAGTGTTACTATATATTGTTTTATACATTCTTTAGTTAATTAGAACACTACAACAGCCAGGTCATATACCGTTATGCATGTTATAATGATGAAGTAAATATTATGCACGTGCGGCTCAAATAAATGACATACGTGTAACTGGGTACAGATAAATGGTAAACAATCGATTCCTAACCGTATGTCATCAATAGCTTAGTGGTTAGAGCCCTGATACGGTAAACCAGAGACCATGGGTTCGATTCCCGATTGAGGAACAATGTTTTTCACCACCTGTTATATTTGGGGGTTCGTCCGGGATCATCCTGAGAACTCCAGCAGTGGTTCAACTGTATAATTAGAAATTCAGGGACAAATTTCAGTCTGATGGGGGTGTACGAGGGTGCTTCAAAAAGTTCTGTCACTAGGCATATATCCTTTGAACTGGATATTACACTGAGATAAAGTAGCGTATTTATAATACAACTGGGTTCGCTCTCTTAAATTCCACAACAAAAATGAAACATTTCTGGTTATTTATACTCCTGAATTACCTCCCCCTACCACACCTTTTGGATACTGGCATCTCTGAAAATGTCCTTGTTACAAAACGTTGTAAAAATCATTTGAATAATTCTATACTTTTAAATTATCTTGTACGCCATCTGTTGTTATTCGCCCATAATCCATGAAATTGATTGTTGAGAATTCGGAAAAGTCTTGCTGCAAACCAGATATGAGTTAATGAATATCCCTTAATTTTAGCAGAAATAACACTGATTTTTTTTCATTTTGTTTACGGAAATGTTATAATATCTTTTAAATGTCGTAATTATTCTCATAGTATTAATATGTTTTCATATTTTTTTACAAATCCTAGTCCTTCAGTGTTTAAATTTCATATTCAACACATTATTGTAGAATTTTGTACAATGTTTATTGAAAATATTGATCATCCAAAAACGCTATTTCAGCAGACTGCCCTTCCATTTAATGTCCATTTATCATTAAATTAATTTTACACGTTAGCTTAAAATGTTAATTTCTAAGACAATGCCTTTTCATCTACCATGCTTAAATTCTGAATCTTGTAATGCACAGATATAACTGGTAATGTATGAGAAATTTCAAAGGTCTTCGACAAGTACTTTAAGAGAAACAGGCATTTAAAAAAGTAACAATTAACATACCTGAAAAATCTCAGGACGAAAATGCCTGAGTATGTATAAGTGATGTGTATTAAATGTTCCATAACTTTGGTTACACAACAGATACAGCATTCATTTTACCATCAAGGAATGGTATTGAAACTCTCTTTCATTTGGTACCAAACATCAACACTCACAACGAGCACATAATTGTTAAAATGCGTTTGACAGAACCTATTGAATGACCCTCGTATGTAACCGGGTACAGGTTAATGGTGAATAATCTATTCCTAACCGTATGTCCTCGATAGTTCAGAAGTTAGAGCCCTGGTACGGTATACCAGGGACCATGGTTCGAGTCCCCGGTTGAGAAATGATTTTTTCACCACCTGTTATAACCATAAGATACAGAAACAGGTACACCAAAACGTAGATCTCGGACATCGATTTATGTTAACGGGACACATAACTCATCATCAAAATAGGTTGTTCATATCGTTGGGTTGTCTCCCTTGTATTATAACAATTGTTTGCGTGTTTATCATCCTTACTTACTTATAAATCTTCAGTTAACTATGTTTATATAATCAAAAATCAAGCTTGTGTTTCTTTATATGTCTTATTTACAGGTTAAACTATTATTATATTGTGATTGTTATGCCAGAAATGGCCCAGAATGGGTTAATAAAAATATTCTATTCTGTTCTATTCATGGTAATCTTGAAGTGTTTAGCAAGCATTAAAATCAGTATCTCGATTTAGTTATCCAGTATCTTTTAAGACGTACTATTTCGTCACGTTTATGCGTATTTATTAAGGGTGTTATCAGATACTGACGGTTATATTCTTTCTTCAATAATAAACACTTACTGTTGTTTGAGGCGCTTGTTTGACCCAAAGGTTTTGCTGCAGTAGCTTGAGCAATTTAAATAATACGTACATCAATTAATTATCATTAGAACGGTTATAATAAAAATATCATAGTTTTGAAAATCGGTTGAGAAATAAATAGTTTACAGCCTAAATGATGTTTGATGGGGCTTTTCCCATGTAAATTTCTTACTGATAGGACAGCAGAAAATTAAAAAGTTTCAAATAACTTTAATTAGCCTTCATATTTTGCCATAAAACTTTCAGGGTGTCTTAATTTACGAATATCCGATAATTTAAAACCATTTCTGGATAAAATTTGAAAAAGAAAAAGTTCATGCAGCAGAAATTTGCATTGAAAATGCCCCATCAAAACCAGCTTTCGCACGTAATTGTTTTCTTCCTCAACCGATTTTTAAAAGTAAGGTATTTTTATTTACCACTACAAATGTCTGTTCCACTGATATACAACTTATTTAGGTATTAGATGAATTTTTCCTGAAAAGTAAAGATGAATTTTGTCTGAAAAGTACAAAAAAAACTTTGGTTGAAACATGCGCCCCAAACCAAACAATACGTCTAAAATGCATCTCAAGCATTATAGAGTCAGTAATGCAAGGTCGAATGCCAGAAACGTATTCTAGCTCTAGCTATACAGAAAGTAAATCACTATGGTATTCATGCCTGGTGTAGTACACCAGTCGAAAGAAGTTCCCAACTATATAATCCCTAAACAAATTGTGATAAAAGGCATTTTTGAGTATTTAAGGCCTGTTTTTTTCTGGCTGAAATGACTTTATTGACTTGCTTGTGATAGCTAAGAACCATTTGCATGGTTGTATGCTGATTTTATTTATCAACTTGAAAGTTTTGAAAGTGAAAGTAGAACACATGTAAAGGTGCCGAATGAATGCAGTTTGTTCACTGTGTTTAGATCAGAATTTATTTTCTTATATGCCACATGACCCCTACATTTCTCAGCAGTTTTCTAGAGAGGAAGGTCTCATGACTAAGAATATGTAAGAATATGTAAGTGAATCTTAGTTTGAACTTAATTTCAAAAAATGGCAAACTAAAAAGCTTAGAAAATATTGTACAGGACTCAATGGGATTTGTTTTACTTCCGGTACACCTTCTAAACAGGTGTTTTGACTGAATGGTGTTTTACGTCATTTCCAGCACATTGTTAGGCTACATATGACGGTCGAGGCAATTTTTCCTGGGTAGAACAAGTACAGTATACCTCCCTCTATAATCAAGTATCGACACTTTCTAAGTTCCAGTGCGTATTAAACTAACGCCGACGGCAGATCAAAAGGCATTGCATATCCATTTTATATCTGTTATTACTGCGGATGTGAAGGATGGTGGGGGTGGGTGAAGGACGGTGCAAATACCTTTTGTACAGTTATATAACGTAAGGCATCATCCCCTACAATATCTACAATTATAAAACACTTAGAAGGTAGATATATGCATTTACGTATGGGTAGGATTTATTTGTCTACACGTATTTCATCATATTTTGTCGCATCAAACAATTAACATGTCGCCAGTTGTCAATCATTTATCCATTTCAACCAATCAAACCAGAACGATACCTCCGACAAACAAAGCACGTGTATAAAGCACGTGCAACTATGTTATATAAACTATTGTCAACAACAATAGAAGATATCTAAGTACTGGCGACATGTCAATTCAAACGATTCACGGGCTTTCTTTGTAGAGACTCGATAGCCACAGGCGACATGCTGTAACACGGCTTTAGCTTTAGGTTTAATTGCGATAAAATGAAACAAACGCATATTTAGTTTTTCAAACGTTTAATAAGGTAGCAGTATATCTTTAAAGAAAAAAAGGCTACTCGTGGATACAGCAAGTATTAAACACAAAGCTCTGAGCATCTTAATCAGATTGAAAATGATATGTATAATGAAAAATGGAAAGATCAATTTGGGAATGATTATTACGATATTCGTGTGGATATTTCAAAAAAACATATTAACCTTAGATTTTGTAAAAGAAGTCAATAACACGTCAATAAAATAGCATGGCTGGGCTTAACAATAATGTGTTGAATACATTTCTAAGTTTCTTAGAATTAAAGAAATAAGAGAGAGGGAGAGAGAGATGTTATCAAATAAAAAGACAATGGACATGTTCATGGGGTATACAAAGCTAACATATGAATGGATATCAATGGATATCCCCAATATCTCAAAATATCAAACGCCTTGTGTAATATGTCGACAATATAATCCAATATATAGTATAATAATTAAGACAATTTGAAACCCACCATTATATTTAATTATATGTACACAGGTTTAAACTAGATATTAAATAGAGACGCTTATTTTAATACTTGACAACAACTTCAAGATTGCCGTCTGTCCCTTTAAATGAACTAGGCAACATGTGTCGTTCATCTAAGTGAATTCGTTAAAACAATTATTATACTTTTAACTATAATGGACCATATTACTCAAACATCTATGCTGATCTTTACACTCCCAACATCAACACTTGTTGCCGTAAAGTATAGTAAAACACATGTACATTTTCAATTACGTGACGAACACACAGTATAAAAGCAAGTATGTGTATTTCTGCTCTGAGTTTTAAATCATTTTCAGATGATGTACCTATGAGTTTGATCGTAGAAGTATGACCACCATCGGCGTAAGGATTTGGCTTGTACTGGCTGAGGGCATGCCAGTTTAGCACGAACGTTGAACTTGATGTCAATGTCGTTGTATCCTGGAACAAACCACCAGGACCATGAACCATTAAACCACCGTATTTTGTAGGCAATGATATGTCCCCCAAGGACAATTTCATCAGCACGGCGGTTGATGTTAGCATTCCAGATGCAATTACGAGTCGGGGCCTCATTAGTGACTTCAGTGCACGTGGCATAATCTTGACGTTAGATGATGCAGTCTGCTCCGTTGCATGGTGTGGCAAGGGAGCTAGTTAAACTAGTCGCATGTACTGTTTTTTCATGAGGGTAGATGAAGCAGTCTTCTCCGTTGCATGGTGTGGCAAGGGAGCTAATTAACTTAGTCGCATGTACGGTTTTTTCAAGAGGGTAGATGATGCAGTCTGCTCCGTTGCATGGTGTGGCAAGGGAGCTAGTCAAACTAGTCGCATGTACCACCAAGCACGTCAGTAGAAGAAGGATGGGTTTTAACATCGTGTACTGTAAAATAATAAAGACAAATATAGCCCATAGAGCCCTACACAATTTGGCAACGAAAACATATGGAAAGTCACCATATAATTACTTTACAGACATTGCAATATTCAATCGATATATTTAGCCACGCCGCTGACCTGGTACCTTGACAAAATTGTCGAAAGAGTGGGTAGATACTTTCAATGAACAATTACATTTCATCAACAATAAAAACAAAACATATATTGTACTTTTAATACCGTTATTATCAATATTCAATTCCAATTATTTGTAACAATACAAGTAACTTGTACATTGATGTATGCTTTGTAACTTAAATTAATGATTCAACTAGTAAAGTGGAGGACACTTTATCTTTCAGATAAATAGGACGAATACAGTATTAGATACAAGCAGTTAAATTTCTGAACATAAGGCGGTATTAAACAAATGAGCAGCAATACACTACCCAATTCCGAGTCAATACACTACCAAATTCCGAGTCAATACACTACCCAATTCCGAGTCAATACATTACCCAATTCCGAGTCAATACACTACCCAATTCCGAGTCAATACATTACCCAATTCCGAGTCAATACACTACCAAATTCCGAGTCAATACACTACCCAATTCCGAGTCAATACACTACCCAATTCCGAGTCAATACACTACGCAATTCCGAGTCAATACACTACCAAATTCGGGGTCAATACACTACCCAATTCCGAGTCAATACACTACCCAATTCCGAGTCAATACACTACCAAATTTCGAGTCAATAAGCGACCCAAATCATAATTTCTAACATATGTTAGTTCATATGTACTACAAAAATAATTAGCGTTTAATCGCATGGGCACACGAATGCACGCATGACGCACGCACGCACTGTCTCTCTCTCTCTCTCTCTCTCTCTCTCTCTATCTCTCTCTCTTTTAAGGTATAAAAAGCGCAGCAGTTACTGAGAAATAACGTAATATTCGCAATAAAATCAAGAAACGTTTGATCAGTGTATTATTCTGTTCCATTGATTAATCTTTAGACTTGCGGAAACTGCGTCAAATGCTTCAATTGGCCTTTACAATATGTAACACTGTCACTTTAAGTTGTTACATATACGACATTACGTTTTTTCTTCCCATTTTAAATATACTTTATTGGGTGACTCGTACTGATTCAGTTAAACATTATACATTTTAATTAAGATAAATGAAATGCAAACACTCATTTTCACTGTTACATCCCTTGTATATTACAAACAGTTTTGAAGCTTTGTTTCTTTACCTCTTCGATATGTAAACGTCGGTAGATCGTCTCTCAGTGTGATGTTTAGATTAATCACCTGGGTGCATTCACCATTTAATGTATATCTAAAACAAATTCGAATTCTGAATTATAATATAGAAAGAAAATCGTTGCAACCAGCGATACGTTTCTAATTTGTTTGACATAACTTGAGCATTATCATTAACACTGACCTCGGTTTTAGGTCAAATACGAGGAAAATACTTGTTAAATATTCCGATAAGAAATCCAGATTCAGCTCCCTGTATTACTTAGAAAAAGCTTTTCAAAAGCAGCCAAATCATTGTTAAAAGTATGCTAACAATTAAACCTTTTTTTCACAATATCAGATTAAGCATTATTTTCTAATGGGTACTTTTATTACATAGCCCCGTTCCGTGGAATACGGAATCTGCATGCCGCCATGTCGTGTTTTCTATTGTTCATAAGTCGAAATAAAATGAAAAAAATTGAGGTTTTGCGTCCCGTGAACACATTATATTGTTATACTTGGTCAGCGACCTTAGAGGAAATGAGATGGAAAATAAAGTTTCCCGTTAGACGTTTCAATAATTATGTACTGTACCAATATATATATGTTGTAAAAATGTTAAAATAAAATATGTTTAAACCAAAGTCGAAACCACAACAGTAAGACAAACATATGGTAAGCGCCTAAACAAATCTGACGGATTTTCGCCCTGCCACACCGAAGTGGAAAATAATATGTTAAAGCCTCAATACGAAGTTTAATTGTAAACTCATCTCATTAAGTACTCCATGCCATGTTTTACACTACGTTGTGTTAGATGTCCACCGAAACCCTATAATATATATTCATTCCCGCTTCTCAGGTTCTTTGTTACATTTAATACATATCGAAATTTGGTTCTGGTGTTCTTTTCCTTTTTTGTCGTTCTTTTTTTGTCGTTCTCTCGATTGTTGTGCTGGACAGTCGTGAATTTTTCAAATGTTGCCTTAGCAATGCGAAAACTAGAAAACACGATATTTATGGCCGCATTCGACTTCCATATAGTTCAGAATGACGAATGCACAATACTTGAATTCAAATATTAAAATGTCAAATGTGTTTAGAACAACTAGATTTCGTTTTTAATTGAAAGCGCAAATAAATCTTACCTTTGGTATAGCTTCAGCTTCTAAACTCATGCGCTGGATTGCTGGATTGCTATTCCAACTCAAGACTCTTTTATTTATAACAAAACAACGATACTTCCGTCTCTAAAGATCACCAATCAAAACGAATTACCAAAATCAACAACTCATCTGTGCCAGATAAACAATCTGTTATTGTAAACATAAATGTTTTTCTAAAGTTTATAAATGTTTAAAGTGAAGACGTAGAATATATCAATTTTAACATGATTATTAAAGGTGAATGGCCACCCTTTTTGTAGTATTATCAATAAACCAGTTTAACTCTTAAACATCATATGAACATTTCTTGATAGTCCCGGAGAGAAACATATATTTAAAACCTCTGCTAAGTTGTATGTAAAAATAAGTATTATTTGCATGACGTAGATACTACTATTACCACTGCGTGACTGCCCGGGGAAATGAGGTAAATCTGAATTGTATAGACAACTATTGCCAGATAATTGATAAATAAATTTACCTGTTCAAAGTTTTCTACGTCATCAAATAAAATCTTATTCTCTCTTTTCACATGTATTGCAACGTATTGCAACGTGTGAATTGAAAATATCTATTGTCGTGTATTGATTTCGATTAAAATAAACATAACCATGTTCATGAAACAAAACATGGCCGGAGAACTTTAAAGTATGTTTTTAAATAACACGATATTAAAACAGGGTAAAAATGTATAGTAGCTCAAAATCCTGCCTGGACATGTAACGGATCGCGGCAGTTGTAAACAGATACAATTTTGGACATGCGGTCAAACAGTATTTAATATTTCTTTCGAATAAAAATGCTCACATCTACGGAATAATAGATATATTTGAGTGTTTGTATTCACTAAGAAACGAGTATACAAGTCATGGTTTTGAAAAACAGAAAAAAAGTTCAGAAATATTTAACTAGTTTAACATATAGTTGTGATTTTTTTATCAAAATGGTTTACACCTGCTGTCGTATTCTGACATTAATCTCTTGAGCACAAAACTCGGACTTAAATTCTTAATGTATCGAATCTTTATTCAACATCAAATGATAAATATCATTTTTATATATGTTTTGATTTACAAACCTGTTGCATTAATTATCTGTTGATTTGTAAGTGGTACAGTTTGTATTTTCTTATAGCATTATTTAAAACAAAATCAAACAAATCTGAGTCTTAGTGATTCTTCCCAACAGTTTGGTGTCAGTTTACAAGCACAGATGACGTTGTAATTAATTAATATGTACTAAATGTTTTATTGCATTAACAACATTGCCTGCATTAAGTGGAAAAAAGAACAAGAGTTGCGCGCAACATGGTGTCTCGTCTAAGGTGACGTGTCCACCAAACATGTTTCAAATGACCTTCAACTTGATAAAATCGAGGGTTTATGCAACAGCAAGTACCCTTGTCTGCATTCAGAAGGGTAGCGTTCATAGTTTTCCATAAAAAGGAGCTAAATGCAAATATTGATGAATCGGCAGACATTTACCATTTCATAGACCAGAATAAATAAAAAAACAACAGACGTGAGTCCATATCAACTTGTTACTTCATAATGCTAAATATAGGCCCTACTTATAGACAGTGTCCCTTTATACAGTTAGTTTCGTACTGAACATGTTTAGTGTGCAAAAATGTCCACTATTATAATTGGGAAGTATCATGTTAAACAAACACTGTTTTTTTTGCTCTCACATATTGACATTTTAATATAAGCATACATCCTGTTTTATCATGAAAAGTAATGCTGGTATTTGCTTGTTGATGCAATGAAATAGTTTTAAATGCCAGGTTTGAGCATAAAAAAATCCAACATTGCCCTTTTTCTAATCATTATGCTATCAAAGAGGTTTAATTACACATTTCTAAATCATATTATGTATTTATTTTCTATACAAAACATTTTGAACTGAATCAAATCAGATGTATAAGATCTTGTTATAATTTGTTTATATTATGATCATTCTCTCGCAAATTGTGTAATATATAAATAAACATACATGTTAGATAAGAAATAAAATATTTCATCGGATTTATATTGTGAGAGATAAAAGCCTGAAATTTGGTACCTGAACAACTTCGAAACTTCATTCGGTCCTTGATATAGATATTCGTAAGCTCCGCTCACCAGGTATAGATCTAGAACAACATATCTCCGCTGGAAATGTTTTATTTCTTACATATATTCTTTATTTCATATATATAAATAAAGCATTTGAACCGAAACACGCGAAAACGACCCTTCAGATAACATTTTGACATTTTATGTTTTTGTTTTTTTTAAAGTAATAACCCAAAATAGATTGAAATAATGAGTAATTTCGATTATTCTTTGCTATTTTGCCTTAGCTATATAAATAGTATAGTATATCACATTCTTACTATCGCCTATTCATGAATGTAATGTTTTTTTTACTATATCAAAATCCCCTCGGCCCAAAAATAAGATTCATTTTCTGTACAGATTTCACTTTGCCTTAAATATTTTCTTTTCAAAAACAACTTTTTTTTTCCAAACATTGCTATGAAAGTTATATCATTGAATTGGAAATAACGTAACCATGCAAACGAGTGGTAGTTTATTGAAATCGGTAATTAAACGAACTTTAGCAGTTACGAAGCGTTAAAAATAGCAATTTCACCATACTGAGCCAAAGATGTCGCCGATAAACGCGCACCAAAGCATGCGCTGTTTTACTATCACCCTGCGATTTACTATCACCCTTTAATATCACCCTCGTGTAAGATAGTAAGAAATTACACATTGTTGTCTATGGGACTTTAATGGACGTTTCATGTGAGGTATAATAATACTATTTATCAAATAAATGCACGTTGTGTAGAACAAAATGCGGGACGCCAGGAGTTTAAACAAAGATCATGATTGCCATGTATCGCTTTAACATTCAAGATAGCCGCCTCTGACATATCATCTCATTAACAGCCTCGAGACAATTACATCTTCCACGTTGTTCTCTTGCTTGTGTTCGTTTCATCCGAAGGATACAATTTTCAGTGTTAAATGAAGTCTCCGTATCTTCTGCTGTATATTTCAGTTACCAAGAGTACTTGCGACACCAACAGGTGTGCAAGGCCGCATACACATCCGTGTTTCTTTATGGTGTATGTTATTTCGAAACGTGTAGGTGTTACAGGTAGGCATATAGCACAGCTTAAATGGCCTTAAAGGGTCCTCCAAATTGAAAAATATAGTGATTTTAAATGAAAGCTTATTATAAAAGAATGTCAATGTCATCGTCCGTTTTCTCAAAAACCGTTGATAAATGCAAGTTTTACAGGTATGAAGTTTACCTGTACACAAAAAAAACTGGTGCGAGATCGATCTTCGGAAAATGACGTCATAAGGGACGACCAATCACATCTTCCGTACAAACTACCTAATTTACATATAATTATGGCGCGTATCTATGTGTAAACAAACCGTTACTCTTGTTGGATGTCCATTTTTCTCATATAGCCTAAGTGTTTTAAACCCTGGAATATTATTGATGTGTTCGTGTCATCATCATGGTGAAAAAATGCTCATTAAGCTTTTGAAGAAAAAGTAAACAGGAAGGCAGTGTAAGTCTACACACATTTCCATCATCGAACTAAATGGATTGAACTTGTTTTGCAAAACGGTGTGAAATGGAATTTTTCAGAGCACTCTCGCGTATGTTCGGACCATTTTACTGAGAAAGATTTTGATGACTCTTATGAAACGAAAAAGAGATTACATTTACTGTTATCAGGTCAGACGGGATAACATAATTATTTTTGTTGGTGTCCGGAAATATAACTTTCCAAAATTAATTCATATTTGCCAATGTCCGAATATTTTGAGAGGGAACGGTAAATTAACATTCTACGGTAAGTATTTTTAACTGTGATGTTCGGGGCAATCTCACCTTCGTTGCTTACGGTAATTACGAAAATCCATCCATTAATGATCACTTATTGGTAATTATGCGGCTATTCTATAAACTGTCTAAAATTACGGTACTCAACTTGGGCAAACTGTAAAACCTGTGAAATCAGTAGACCGAGACACACTTTACACGCGGGTAGAGTGTGTTATTCCTTTGAATTTTGCGGTGAGTGAGGGGTACACTGTTTGATCTGTGGAACTGGCACATTCTAGTCACAAGTGTAGTTATATGCTGGCTAATGCGGACTGTGTAATAGTATACTGGGCTATATGCGATTCAATCCACAACAGTGAACTAATAAAAAATGTGTAAACAATGAACTAATGAACAATTATGACATCTAGTTTATTATATTAAATTATTATATTTTGTTTGAAATGTAGCAATGAACTTTATTGAATAATGAGACAATGCAATTTTAAAACATGTTGATTATTTTATTACAAAATAAAAACATACAAGGTATTGCAGAAAATAAATTAAAATTATAAAATAGTCGTGTTCTTTATCCATTTAATTGCACCATCATGTTATTCCTCAAATCGAAGATGAAAAAACGAAGCATGCCATTCTTATAGTATGAAATAAAAAATAGTTCATGTGTCTGTACAAACAGACAACAAATCGCACAGCATTTTACCTGTGTGAGCGAGACAGTATTTTTTTGCTGGTAATGCCAGATAATGGAATGGCCCACTAGCTACGACAGCGACAACACAAAACAACCCGTAACACCTACATTGGAATGGTTTTACCTGGTTTAGACAATTGTTTTAACACGCGCCTGACCGATTACACAAAATTATAGCATGGGTGAGTAGTAATGTAATTGTTTCAAAATTGCTCGTTAATAACAGTAACAAATCACGATCAAAATGATCTCTCGTTTATTCTCCGTACGTACGACCAGCCCCTCAGTTGATAACCAATCACGCGCTTCAGTGTTTATACCAACACGAATACCATTGGCTCACGACAGCAGCGGGGCGGCCCCCATCACTGCTGTGCGCCCAGCACCAAACGTTATTTGTAACAGTTTCACTCAGGCTCTGGGATTTTACAACCGCTAGTTCGGAGTGGCACATTCTAAAACCGCCACAACCCCCAACCAACCACCCTAAAAAACAAATAAATTAATAAATAAATATGCACACTATACCATAGCGTTCGTTCTGACTTTATTCTACTTTTCAAGTTGCGAAAATAGGCGAAAATCGCCATAGCTAATTAATATTACATGTACCAATACGATTATATAAACACGATTTATGTTTTTAATAGCAAAACAGTTATTTCCAATTAACGACAAATCGTGTAACAACTTAGATTACGTAATATTTCCTAATAATACTTAGTACATCGTTTTTATAGTGCTTTATTCCATTTCATTTTCATTATGTAATTACCGGAAAATAGTATGTTACATCATATTACAATGTTTCAGGCAATATTCATGACTATTATTTTACCATGAAATACATTCACACTCTCGTGAATAAACAGTCACATTGTGGCATATATCGACACTATACTGACAAGTTGTTCGTTACTTACTTCCCAGAATAAACAATGCGCATAAAACTTTTTATTTAATTGCATCAATTAAATTCATTAAAGTATATTCTGCTGCCTCTGTTGGTAATTATCGAGATGCAATCAGCAATTAGAAGTCGTTGATCGTAATTTTAACCTGTCATTTTCGGCGAATAATTCATCTTTTCCCGATGTCCGAATTTATAAAAGCATCAAAACTATTGAAATAAGATTGATTTCTTAATATGTCCGAGCACTAGTTTTATTATTTTCTTCAATTAATTAGGTGTCCGGAATTAATGAGTGTCCGGACTCATTGAGTAAATACAGTAGGTATCAAAACTTAAAACCAATGCTGAAACCTGACGCAATTCACCGATTCTCCGATTTGCAGACCCACAGACGGAGACACAGTCGTAGGATGAAGACATTGAAAAATCTAATATCATGAGTTTATTTGTATTATTCGTTTATTGTTTTCATTATTCTCAGAATCAAAGTGGATGGGGTACACAAAATGTTGATTATCCACTTCTCACGCATTGTTTACTTGGTTTGTGTCCGCCATTTTGGTTTCTAACGAACCATAGGTAATGCGTGACGTCAACGGGGTTTTTCCATTCGGCTGTTTCCGTGAAACGTCAGTTACGTTTCCGTGACAGGTGTGTATTATGGGCAAATGTGCCGTATGGATTCGTGATTTACCGATGAACGAATAGGTTTACGATTTTGACCGAAGTATTTTTAGAAACTACTAATCATTATCTTTGTAATACAAAGGAAAGTTATTTCAATTTGGAGGACCCTTTAAATAGACTAATTCACTCGTAATACATGTAAATATACTAAACCCTTTCATGTTATAACGCGACTGAATTTGTTATTTCTTAAGGCAGTTGAAGTATTTTATAGTCATTTTCCATGTTTTTTTCTGCATTAGAGATTTTCTTTAAACGTTTTATACAGTAAGTCTGTTATATATATAGACAGAAAATGCAAAAATAATGGTTTGTCACCATAATTGTTAAAATATTAAAAAATAATGTGTAATGCCACCATCATGTCAATCTGTCCAAAAAGTTGAACAAGTCCATGAAATAGCTAAATAAGACATTTTTGAAGTCTAATTATTATAGTCTTATTCATTGGTCACAATTCTGCTAAAATTGTAAAGAAAATTTAATTATAATAACATTTAAAGCTCATCTTTATGTAAAACCTATATTTTTTTTTACAAAATCTTTTCAGACCATTACAACAATTTATGCACAAATTAGATCATAATGATACAATTTCCTTTTTTGTGTATGTTCCCAATAAGAGAATTTGTTTAAACCACAATTAATGCACAAAATAGCCCATAATGATATACTTGCCTTTTTTTTGTATGTTCCCAATAAGAGAATTTGTTTAAACTTTCTAAGCACATAGTTTAACTTACATAAAAAGAAATGTGCAATAAAAATGTTAGGTCCCAATGTTTGTTTAGAACTCTTTTTTGAAACCCTACCCCTATGCTAAAAGGCCAAGTTTTGTATGAAATTATATAGAAATGGTATATTTTCCTTTTTTGTTAAGTTCCTAATAACAGAGTTTGTTCAAACTTCCTAGGCACTTATTTGAACATATAATTAGACAATATATGCAATTAAAATTATAGGTCACCATGCATATTGAGATTTAATATTGATTTTTGGAACCCTATCATTATGCTTAAATTTTTAACTTTGTTTGAATTTTTACAAAATGCTATATTTTTCCTATTTTATGAATGTTTCTAATACTAGGCATTTATATCAATAAAGACAATACAAAACAAAAAACAAAAAAATAAAATAAAAAAATAAAAATAAATAATAATTAAAAAAAATAAAAAAGGCGAACAATACAACTAGACATCAAGAGCAACATTCCTGTAAATTTTTAGGAAAGTCCATCTAAAATTGTTAGAAGAGAAGTCGTCCAAAATGCTGCGCATGAAAAACTGTCTGTTGTCACTGTGAGAAGACTGAGTGAACAGGCTGACCTGCAGCGGATCTAGGATATTGTTTCGTTTTATTGTTAGTGAATGAGACGTGATTGATATAATCGCATCTAAGTGTTTGGGGTGAGTAAGATATTTGTTTTTATTGTCATTGATTGAGAAGCGATTGATAGAAACGCATCTAAGTGTTTGGTCCGAGTTAGAGAAAAAAAAAATATTGTCATTGAATGAGAAGTGATTGATAGACACGCATCTAAGTGTTTGGTCCGAGTTAGAGATTATTTTGTTTATTGTCATTGAATGAGAAGTGATTGATAGAAACGCATCTAAGTGTTTGGTCCGAGTTAGAGATTATTTTGTTTATTGTCATTGAATGAGAAGTGATTGATAGAAACGCATCTAAGTGTTTGGTCCGAGTAAGAGATTATTTTGTTTATTGTCATTGAATGAGTAGTGATTGATAGAAACGCATCTAAGTGTTTGGTCCGAGTTAGAGATTATTTTGTTTATTGTCATTGAATGAGTAGTGATTGATAGAAACGCATCCAAGTGTTGGGTCCGAGTTCGATATTTGTTTTGTTGTATTGTCCGTGAATGAGAAGTGATTGATAAAACGCATCTAAATGTTTGGTCCGAGTTCGATATTTGTTTTGTTGTATTGTCCGTGAATGAGAAGAGATTGATAGACACTCATCTAATTTTTTGATCCGAGTTAGCGATTTGTTTTGTTGTATTATCAATGAATGAGAAATGATTGCTTTTGAGAAGGGTTTGGAATTGATATTAACATTTTTAATTTTCCGGTTGTTCAGAGGCAAATTTTGATACTCTTGTTAAGCTAATTAAGTAAGATCTAATGCTTCGTACCATAAGACGACAATAGTCTATTCTGGAGAAGAGTTAAAGAAACGAAGGCTGAAATAGAATTGCATTGGTCAATATTGTTATAAGTAAACTATATAAGAAACGTATATCGAAACATTTAAAAAATATTTCCGATCTTATTAGTCTTGCGGATGAGACTTATAAACCGATGTCACCTCATAGAAGCAATGCACGACAAACCACGCACCTAAAATAGTCCATACTTCATGGAAATCCCTTGGTTAATATCTGGAGGAATGTTAACCTTCGAATTATACGACCGCACATTAGGCACATGCGAAAACATAGTACTTGTTATTTTACAGCACCAAGAGGGGATATGGGTAATACTGAAATGTCGTTAACATATCTAAATGGGCTGATGATTTCTGTTATGCAAAGTACTTTATGTATTTATATATTTGTTTATTTGTTTGCTTATTGTTATTTTTTAGAAATTGTTATTGTTATTTTTCGGAAATTCCCCTTGATTAATAAACTGGAGGACTTCGAATTACACGACCGCACATTAGGCACACTGCACATTTGTTTGCGAACACTTAGTACTTGTTATTTTACAGCACCAAGAGGGGCATATGGGTAATACAGAAATGTCGTTTACATATCTAAATGGGTTCAGGTTGTCTGTTATGCAGAGAACTTCATATATTGATATATTTGTTTTTAAATTGTTTATTTTTTTGCTTATTGTTATTTTACAGATTGCCGGACGGTCTTGTCTTACTGCCGTTAAAGATCACGTTAAACTATATTGTGATAAAACTTATGAAAACTCTGGGATTAATTTATTTTGATCTATAAAAAAATCAGGAGACGTTGTTGATAAAATGTTCAATAAAGGTCAAGTTTCATCAAGAAGTACTTATGACTTCTCTACACTATTTACAACCTTACCACATCATCTTATTAAAGACAAGCTAATTTCTCTTATTCAAAAAAACATTCGCTAGAGAAAATACTACATTTTTGGCATGTAATAATATTAAAGCGTTTTTCACTAACGGCAGTTTAGACAATTATACTATGTGGACTTGCTATGAAGTTTGTGAAGAACTCATCTTCCTATTAGATAATATTTTCGTCAGGTATGGTACCACCGTTTATAGACAAATTGTTAATATCCCTCTGGGTACGAACTGTGCACCACTTGTCGTAGATTTGTTTTAATTTTGCTATGAAAGGGATTTCATGTTGAGTCTTTCACCAGATACCCAGGCAGATGTTATTGAAGCTTTTAATGACACCATTCGGTATCTGGATGACATACTGAACATTGACAACCCTTTCTTTCCAACTATGGTTCATTATATTTATCCTAAAGAACTTCAGCTTAATAAAGCTAATGTATCTGATAATAACACTTCTTTTCTTGATTTAGATCTCTCGATTAAAAATGGTGAAATAATTAGCAAAATCTATGACAAGAGAGATGATTTTAATTTTGACATTGTTAATTACCCCAACTTGGATGGGGATGTTCCCCGAGCAACTTCTTATTGGGTGTATGTGTCTCAACTTATTCGTTTTTCAAGAGCTTGTACTCGAGTTGAGGACTTTAATATTCGAAATCTTTGTATAACTAAAAAGCTACTCACGCAGGGTTACCGTTACCATAAACTTCGTAAAACCTTTGCAAAATTTTATTATCGTAGCCCTAATCTTCTTTCCAATTATAAAAGTAATTTAAGGACTCTTCTGCGACAAGGACTATCATAACCTGACTTCTATGGTGATGTGATTTATAAACTTCGTCAGATTCATGGTCATGATCACTTTCATACTATCTTTGTTAAACTTGTTAAAAAGTTTATCAAAAGAGGTTATGACCCTATCATTTTGCAACGTACTGCATGCTTAGTGGTGGACCCTTTTACAGATCGCCACTATGCTTTCCCCTTTAATTGTACGATGACCGGACAGGCTGTGGACCCTATGATGACGCCTATCTAAAGCCCATTGGGACGGTGGCGTTTGATGTTTGTCTATAATCTTTCCTATCGTGCCCTTAATGGTTTATTCTCTTGTTGCTCTGGCTTCTGCCAAGTCATTGAGTACCTTCATTGTGACTTTCTAAGCTATTGTTTTTTTGTATTTTATTTACACGAGCATCTTTGTGTTTTACTTATATTTGCCTATTGATGCTGCCTTGTTGGTTAGAGATTAAATCATGGCGGGGATCTCTTTATTTACACTGTCCTGTTTTAATGAGTTGACAGTAGGGTAAGTGTGAGGTTTGGTGCACCCTAGAACCGGTTTAAACCCCCAGTGGCCTACTTTGCCATTGACCGTTCCAAGGCGGTAGCCCTATTGTCAACCCTTTTGTATTTTTGATGTCGTTTGCATTTTTTATTACTTTTGCCTTTTTGTTTGTCTGTTTGCGTGTTTGTTTTGTGTTTTGTGGTTGACTGTCGTCCTTGAATGCTGCTTTCCCTGTCCGATATTTTTATCCTTCTTTACATTGACAGCCTAGCTAGGACGGTTTTGAGAGTGCATTCAAAATATGTCGCTGCACATTTTAGGGACTATCAGACTTAGAGCTAAGAGATATTGTGTTTGTTTTTGTTAATTACAATTAACAGTATGACATTATTTGTTTAAGTGAAACTTGACATCTAAAAAATCAGAAATTTATTAAATTCTCTCATATCGTTAATTCCGAAATAGTCGCACGAAAAAAGTAAAAAGTGACAATATACAACAACAAAAAAAACATATAAAACCAAAATATAAAAACGTAGCTTTTAAAAAATATGAGGCTTGTTCTGAGTCTGCCAATCATTCATTTTGAATAGGATGTTGAAATACTATGTAACTATGTAATAACTATGTAATAAATAAGACAATGTCACACGAGTTATCTCCCTTAACGAAACAAAATTACATGTAGGCTTATTACATGCATGAACCTTTGTCCCTCGGGTTTTTAAGTTTTATGTCGTACCCCAGATGGGGTTTCTCTTGGGCTGCTACTGCTGTGGTTGTTCAATACAATTCTGGATATTTCTGTGTTTCTAATTATGTTTTTCATATATCTTTACATAACATATATGTTTATCGTTTTTGAAATTCTCTGGATGTGTACTTTATTGTCACATATTTCCTTTTGATGGGATGTACTTTTATTTACACTGTCTTGTCAATCTGAGAGCTGAAGACGGGATAATAGCTAGGCTGTGTACGCTTGAAATCGATTTAAGGTAACCAGTAGGCCTTATAGTGTGTAATTGCGTTTGGGTGCTGTGATTTCTGTAGGACCTTTTTCTCAATTTTATGTAAGTCAAGTGACGATTCTTTTGTAAATAATTAAGATTTTCAAAGACGAACCATGTTACCTGTGTACAGATTCGATGTGTACTGCTCCTCGATTTCTATAACAACATAAAGAAACTGGTACACCAAAACGTAGATCTAGGACATCGATTTCTGTTAAAGGGACACATAACCCATTATCAAAATAAGTTGTTCATATCGTTGGGTTGTCTCTCTTGTATTATAACAGTTGTTTGAGTGTTTATCATCCTTATTTACTTATAAATCTTCAGTTACATATGTTTATATAATCAAAAATCATGCTTGTGTTTCTTTATATGTCTTATCTACAGGTTATAATATTATTATATTGTGATTGTTATGCCAGAAATGGCCCATAGTTGGTTTAATAAAAATAGTCTATTATATTATATTATATTCGTTGTAATCTTGAAGTGTTTAGCAAGTATTAAAATCAGCATCTCGATTTGTTTATCCAGTATCTTTTAAGACGTACTATTTCGTCACGTTTATGAGTATTTATTAAGGGTGTTATCAGATATTGACGGTTATATTCTTTCTTCAATTACAAATAATTACTGTTGTTTGGGGCACTTGTTTGATCCAAAGGCTTTGCTTCAGTAGCTTGAGTAATTTGAATAATACGTACAGCAATTAATTATCATAAGAACTGATATTTTTAGTGGTAAATATGAATACAACAGTTTCGAAAATCGGTTGAGAAATAAATAGTTTACAGCCTAAATGATTTTTGATGGGGCTTTTCCCATGTAAATTCCTTATTTGTGGGATAGCAGAAAATTAAAAAACAAAAACATACTTTAATTAGCCTTCATATTTTGCTATAAATCTTTCTGGTCTTAATTTACGAATATCCAACAATTTAAAACCATTTCTGGATAACATTTTAAAAAAAAATCAAATTGTCCATGCAGCAGAATTTCGCAATGACAATGCTAATCAAAACCAGCTTTCGCACACAATTGTTATATTCCTCAACCGATTTTTAAAAGTAAGGTGTTTTTATGTACCACTAAAAATGTCTTGATTCACTGATATACAACTTATTGAGGTACTAGATGAATTTTATATGAAAAGTAAAGACGAACTTTGTCTGAAAAGTAAAAACAACTTTGGCTGTTACAAGCGCCGCAAACAATACGTCTAAAAGGCATCTCGAGCATTTTAGAGTCAGTAATGCAAGATATAATGCCAGAAACGTGTTCTATGCATACAGGATGTAAATCACTATGGTATTCGTGCCTGGTGTAGTACACCAGTCGAAAGGAGTTCCCAATATATAATCACTAACTTTTTGTTGCGATAAAAGGCATTTTTGAGTATTTAAGGCCTGTTTCCTGGCTGAAATGACTTTATTGATTTGCTTGTGGGAGCTAAGAACCATTTGCATGGTTTTATGATGATTTTATTTATCAACTTGAACGTTTTGAAAGTAGAACACATGTAAAAGGTGCCGAATGAATGCTGTTTGTTCACGGTGTTAACAAAAATCACAATTTTATTTCTTATATGCCACATGACCCCTATTTTTTTTCAACAGTTTTCTAGACTAAGAATATGTAAGTGAATCTTAGTTTGAACTTCATTTTGAAAAATGGCAAACCAGAAAGCTTGGAAAATATTGTACAGGACTCAATGGGATTTGTTTTACTTCCGGTACACCTTCTAAACAGGTTGTTTGGCTGATTGGTCTTTTACGTCATTTCCAGCACATTGTTAGACTACATATGACGGTCGAGGGAGATCACCAACATTTTCCTTGGTAGAACAAGTACAGTATACCTTCCGCTATCATCAAGTATCGACACGTTCTAACTTACAAGTCCAGTGCGTATTAAACCAATTCGCCGTGGGCAGGTCAAAAGGCATTGCATTTCCCTTATTCAGTGTTCTTGTATCCATTATACATTTCCTGTATGACCTTTATATCTGCTTTTAGGTCTAATTACCCTAAATCAGCAGGATGTGCTCGCCTGGTGAAGTTCGAAAGTAGTTCCGTATTAAAGAGTGCTAATCTCTTTTTCTTACAAATTTTTTTAGTGCAGTTTCCTGTTATTTTTTGGCTGTAACTGTATGCTGGACAGTTGTTGATATTTGAAAATAGAGCTCAGCATGTTTTTTACAGTTTTTTATATAAATTTCAGAAGTGAGAGTAGACAGGGTACGAAATTACAAGGGGTAAAAAATAGTAACGTTTAAACAAAGAGGTTCGTAATTAATAACACATTTTGTAATCTTTTGTTTTTCGTTTCGACAAGGGACACATGTTATTATGATAATTACAAGCTTTAATCACCACCATATAGTGTAATTACTATTATTATCATTATTATTTTATTTTTATTTTTGAATTGACTTAAATTCATCTTTGTTGTATGTGTCATATGTGATTTGTAAATATTCTGAATTTTTAAATAGTTAAGTACTGATTTATTTAAGTCATATGTATTGTATGTATGCCATTTATTTGTCTATTTGTATATATTTTGACTTCTTTGACTGTAATATATATGTATAATCTCCTATGCTTGGAGGAAATAAAGATCTACTACAACTACTACTACCTTTTCCTTGTTGATGTTTAAAAGCAGACATGTTTATTTGCATGATAAAGTAAGTTTCCCAGAATTCTAATAAGGTTTGAGTTGTTAACAGGTTGCCAACATTCTAACTTTACTATGGAAGGACAATGGAGACTCATTTACGCTAATATAACCTTAACTTTGGATGTGAAGGGCGGTAAAGGACGGTGCAAATACCTTCTGTACAGTTATATAAAGTAAGGCCTCCGCTACACTATATACAATTATAAAACACATAGAAGGAAGATACATGCATTTACGTAGGGGTAGGATTTATTTGTCTACAAGTATTTCATCATCTTTTGTCGCATCAACAATGATAGCCTCAGGCGACATCCGGTAAAAACATTTCACTTTAGCGTTTGGTTTAATTGTGATAAAGTGAAACAAACCGATATTTATTTTCGCAAATGTTTAATAAGTTAGCAGTATAATCTCCAAGATGGTTTAAAGGAAAAAGACTCATGGATACAGCTAGGTATTAAACACAAAGCTCCGAGCAACTTAATCAGATTGAAAACATAATGAAAAATAGAAAAATCAATTTGGGAATAATTAGTAGGATATTCGTGTGGATATTTCAAAAAACATATTAACCTTAGATTTTGTAAAACACGTCAACAAAATAGAATGGATGAGCTTAACAATAAAGTTTTCAATACATTTTTGAGTTTCTTAGAATTTAAGAAATGAAATACTGCTTAAAGAGAGAGGGAGAGAGAGAGAGAGAGAGAGAGAGAGAGAGAGAGATATGTTATTAAATCTAAAGACAAAGACCATGTTCATGTGGTATACAAAGCTAACATATCAACGGATATCAATGGATAACCCCTTATCTCAAAATATCAAACGCCTGGTGCAATATGTAGACAATATAATACAATATATAGTATCATAATAAAGACAATTTGAAAGCCAAACTTATATTTAACTATATGTACACAGGTTTAAAGTCAAAATGAAACTGGATATTAAATAGAGACGCTTGTTTTAATACTTGACAACAACTTCAAGATTACTGTCTGTCCCTTTAAATGAACTAGGCAACATGTGTCGTTCATCTAAACGAATTCGTTAAAACAATATTACTCAAACATCTATGCTGATCTTTATACTCCCAAGATCAACACTTGTTGCCGTAAAGTATAGTAAAACACATGTAAAAACAAAGACATGATTAACAACTGACATTTTCAATTACGTGACAAACACACAGTATAAAAGCAAGTATGTGTATGGGTTGTGGTGCTTTTCTGCCCTGAGTTTTAAATCATTTGCAGATGATGTAACTATGAGTATGATCGTAGAAGTATGACCACATTCGGCGTAAGGAGTTTGCTTGTAAAGGCTGAGGGCATGCCAGATTAGCATCAGGGTTGAACTTGATGTCAATGTCGTTTTGTCCAGGAACATACCACGCGGACCATGAACCACCAAACCACCGTATTTTGTAGGCAATGATAGTTCCCCCAAGGACAATTTCGTCAGCACGGCGGTTGAGGTTAGCCTTCCAGATGCAATTAAAAGTCGCGGCCTCATTATTGACTTCAGTGCACGTGGCATAATATTGACCGTAGATGACGCAATCTCCTCCCCCTGTGCATGTACTAGTCACATGTACCACTGTGCAGATGCACGTCAGTAGAAGAAGGATGGCTTTTGACATCGTGTAGTCTAAAACAATAAAGATTAATATAGTCCATATCTACACAATTAGCAAACAAAAACATATGGTAAAAAGTATGAAAGGAGATATTTGGAAATCGTCGAACACGATAAATACAAAACATATTGCAGTCTCGGTTTGATTGAGACTGTTCATAAACGGTAGTGAAACGTACTTTCAACCGTACACGCTCTCTAGCCTCGGGTTGAACTCAATATTTAAAATGCAAGTAGTACAGAAATTTGAGACATCCCGAAGATGGTATGCATATGAAGGTGAGCACTGAACCTTCAATGAGGTATTGTCACACTATTCCATGGCCAGCGGCGTATGGTCACAGTTTCTAACAAAACGCTTTGCCCTAAACGAGAAAACAATGGGCGAAATAAACAAAATGGAATTTAGCTAGAGCAGAGGTTATAAAGCCTCCTATCACAGGTAAAGGTCAAAAGATTAAATTAAAAAAGCAGACAACATATCCTAAGGATGATTAAACAAAACACAAAACCTTTAAAGTCTGGAGTAGTGGAACCAAAGTAAGTCATTATACAATTACTTTACAGAAATTGCAATATTTAACCGATATATTTAGCCACGCCGCTACCCTGGTACCTTGACACTATTTTCGAACGAGTGGTAGATACTTTCAATGAACAATTATATTTCATCAACAATAAAAACAAAACATATATTTTACTTTTAAAACCGTTATTATTAAATTTCAATTCCAATTATTTGTAACAATACAAGTAACTTGTACATTAAAGTATGCTTTGAATATTTAATTGATGATTCTTTCAGATAAATAGGACGTATACAGTAGTTATAACTCTGAACATGAGGCAGTATTAAACAAAGGAGCAGCAATACAAGTCCGAGTCAATACAGTACCCAATTCCGAGTCAATAAGAGACCCAAAACACCATTTCTAACATCTTTTTTGAAAGTCCGTGAAATAGCATCTTTGAAACAATCTGTGTATTAAACCGTGCCAGCGCCTTTTACATCTGAGATACCAAGAACACATTATTGGCAATCGACCACTTACATGTATGTGTACCCTGCTGCAACCCCCACCCCCCCTCCCCCACCCCCACCGACACCACCCCCACCCTCATCTTAGTGAGGTTTGGGGTAAAGGTAAGTACACACATGTACCTGAAAATCCCCCCCCACACACACACACAAACCCCAACACCGCCAGTACCTCCTGCATTGTTATTGCATTTTTGGACTTTTTACATTTTCGATTTCCGAGTTAGGCGTAGGTTGGGGCGTACCGTGCTTACGCAAAGCTTCGTACGCCAATGACACCTCCCATCTTTTATGAAACTATATTAGTACCAATCAGTAAGGGATGGGCAGAACCCTGCAGTCTATAGGGTAGATAGGCTCTCGAGGGTAATAACCCTAAACTTAATATCCTTTTGTAGATTTTTCTTTTTCAATAAAATTCGGATTCGGCCGGGTTAGCGATGACCAAGACACTTTCCATTAGTCTCGTACGTCGGATGGGGACGTAAACCGGGCGGTCATGTGTATCGGTTTATCCTCCGAGCACGTTAAAGAACCATAGGAATCTATTCGATAACAAGAGTAGGACAGGTTCCCAGATTTCTATGTATTCCTTCCGCTCTCTCTGGGGCGGCTCTAAATAACCTAAATACTGTGTTGATGAGTCGTTAAACAACATTCAATTCAATTAAAACGTATATTGTATCGTGGTCTAGCTTGTGTGTCGTCTCAACATGGGATAAATAAGAGCTATTAACATTATATATTTACTTATATATATTAGGCCAACAAAGAAATATCTGTGTTTCCGGTGGCCCGACCGACCCTATTTTTAAGGGGCCGACCCTAAAACTTTTTATGAAAAAAAGAAAAATGTTCTGAACAATGATTTATCACATTATATAAAGGTAAACCGACATCACAGAGAAACTTTCAGCTGTATCATCAACAGCTGTATCATCAACTTGAATGGGGTTTATGATATAAATACATGTAGAATCTCACAATATCTTGCTCCAAAAAAAAAGAAAAGAAAATGTCTACCTACCGACCCTATTTTTTAGAGCATGCAATAGGAAACACACCTATTTTTTTGTTTGGCCTTACTATATTTAACTTATAAATCGGCTTATGTGCAGCTTCTTCTATTTTTTAATTTTCTAACGTACTTAAAATGTTAAGATGGTCGCCAAAATGAGAAAAACATGAAAAACAGCATCATGTATTATAACACACAAGTCTGTCATGTGCTTTAGTCAGCAAGGACATTTATCATTCCTGATTTATTTTAAATGGATTGGAGGCGGTCTGGAAGACTATAGGGTCTATTCAAATACGTAATGCGTTTCATTTTCATAATCAATGTACATAATATTATTCTCTAACCACAACTTTGCCAAAATAAAATTCATAGTTATTGGACATGTCAATAGCATTGAATAATTGCTAAGGAAGAACTTTATACATATTTTCATAGAGTAAGACGAAAAAAATGTGTGTTTCATGAACATAGATAATAGAGGATCTTACATGAGAGCTGACAGAGCTTAAAGTGATCCGTAAGCGTCTGCCATGTCCACTGGCACAGATATATATATTATAGGGAGGTCAAGTGTAATTTAAATGTTGGATATAAATGTTTAATGAATTCATAAGTCAGTGATCATTTGTTTAATAGGCATGTCAAACATATAATACATACTGGTAATGACAGTGAGTGAAATGTATCAATTATTGGTGCAATATTATCAACAGTTTATTAATATAATAATAATTATTAGCTTTGCACTATTCTAGTATTAATATTAATGATTGCAAAACGTGAATTATGTAGAAAAACTAATGGGACCCTGCGAGTTGTTAGCTTTTCAACAAATCAAGATTGCTGTGTGTCCCTTTAAGGTCCATAATAAATATGTTAATAAAAAAAGTTACAACCCTATGCTGTTTTTTTTTAAAGTTGTGTCGCAGGTTTTGAACATAGTTCAACATCAACATGTATTCTCCGTTATATGTCCGCGTAACAGTCAGTTCAATAAAACTGTGTACTTCAACGTCTCAAATGGAATGATGAGTGTTTTTTTATTGAGTATTAAATAAGCAAAACTACTTTTCACATCACTCTCATTGGCATGGATGACAGCGCTAAATGCATGTGGGAGGAAACCAGCATGCACAGATCCTTGTGAAAAACTTGAGTGTCAATTAGTGTTGAGAACAAGAACTGTAGATGTAGTTCAACATGTTCAAGATAATCCATTCAATTTATTGTTCAATAATTGGATCCATTACAGTTGTATACCGTAACCTTCAGGCTTGTATTGTGAAAATGACAGCATCTTGTCTGAAAAATAAAGAAAATGCAAACACTGAGTATTACAACTTAAATATCTGCTGTACATGAAATACTAAAACTTGATCACTTTTAATAATATACAAAATATGTATTTTATATAGAACCTATACAGGTCAAATAAAATAAAAATTAAACCTGTGTTTACTTATCATTGTCAATAAAAGTGGGCCAGTATATTTATTTGGTATCAAATATTTACTTGTTATCATTTTTTTACTCCATGCATTATATTTAGACCACAAGAACATTAAATAAAGAAAAATCTGACTGGCTGCAGGCTTAAACATATTAAACATGTTAAAACAGATTAATATATTACTTTTTTTACCTCAGAATAACTGATTATTATTTTATTCCCAATAAAAAAAGGAGTCAGCAGTGTATTAAGGGAGTTGGTCTGGTTTAATACAATAAACACAGACCTGTATATTTAATTCGGTCTTAGTCAATATAAAATTTACTGAAAACGATTACCAAATGTTTTTGGGTTTTTTAATACTGAGAACGTATGTATTGTTTAAGATCCTTTTCATGCTTTAATACTGTCTCTCAGGTCCTTTCAAGATAAGGTTTCCAGGTGTTTTTACTAGATTTATCTAATTATTATTATTTTATTATTTTTTTGGCATTGATGTGAAATGCTTCCACACCATACAAATAAGTTCTGCTTACAAACCTCTATGAAATCCATCTTGTTTTTGTGAGCTCCTCCAACCTCACCTCATCCAACCAAGAGTCGCATTTCAGATCAGAATATGTAAGATGCAGGCATCATGTCTGAGAGACTGATGTCTCCCTATGAAAAAAATAATGACACAGTGTATAAACGCAATTGACAAATTTCATTTGGATCTGAACATTTCGCTGAAATTAAATAATAATTAGATAGATCTATGTATTCAATTCTTATTTCTATGTACTCAATTCTTATTTCTATGTACTGTTACTTAGAAAATGTGTTCATCAGGGCTTTTTTCCACAAACTTTGGAAGAGGCCCAGGCCTGTCCATTTTGGGGGGAAAAGACGAGCTTATTTCTCATTTTGGGAAAGATGTAAGATTTTACCAATTAAGTAAATTTGACAATACTATGCTTTATCTATATTTTCAGCCAACAGTTATTATAATTACTATTTCTCAGTCAGAACTGACTCCACAGACAAAAACACATTGCAGAATTAATGCTTTTTTTCAAATTCTGAGACACTGCTGCTTTCTGATTGGCAAATATTTCTGCCACATTTGGGGAAAAAACAGTCAAGTTCTCAATTAATTTGAGAAAGAGGCCTTTTAGAGGTATCTCTGTTACATAAGGTCAAAAAGCCCTGTTCATTGTACACAGATCACTTTAGCGGAATCAATCACATAAAATAGAACTGGGGTGTATAGTGTATATTTTGTTTTTAATTGAAAACCAAGTGTTGCAGTATTTAGCATTTCATTGAACACATTTTAAGTAGAGTTTGTAGAGAAAATATGCGGGAGGGACGTAGAAGAGACGGGAAGGGGGTTGGGGATAGTGGTGGGGGCAGCAGGGCCTTTTTACCAGTTGTGGGGAAGGGGCCTTTTGCTCTTAATTGGGGGTTGAATACATAAATGGGGAATGGAATTTCCAAGGTAAGTTTAAAAGGTGGGGAAGTCTGCATGCTTTTAAAAGAAATGAGAGTGGGTATGGGGCCTTTTACAGGCCGCTTCAAAGAAGAGTAAAAAGTCCATGGGGAGGGTATGCGTCAGCTGCCTGTGGGTAAATGTAGAGAAGGGGTGGCAGGGATGTGGTTTAGGAATTTCTGTGTCCCATGGCCATGCAGCATATGTGGGGTTTGACACTGGCTATTACAGACATACCATAAGGTGTACCCCTTCAAAGGGTTCAGGGCTCAAGGTCTCCCAGCGGTTTTGGGGAACAAGGGAACATATTTTTGGGGAACAAAGCAAAACATTTTGGGGATCACCGAGTCGTATTGTCAGGGAACCAGGGAACATGGACCACCCCTGGAAGGGCCTCGTGTCTATGTCTACAGGTCTTGTTATACAAACAAGAATGATTCTGAGAGAGGAATCATATGAATAATTCAATGAAATCAACAACTGTCACGGCTGATCCAGTTATGTTTACTATTTACACAGTTTGTCAACATTAACACCATCGATGTGCTTGGCAAATTTCAAGAAAACACTGCATAAACAAACCAAAAAAAGAGTTGTACATGTACACATTTGAACTCACGTGTTATTTGCCTGCAGAGTTCTAAGACAGTCAACTGTTTCCTTCATTACGTTAGCCTGTGTGTATGTCCAATTGTTTATCCCAGTGTGAACACCCTGCATCAGATATCGCTATCAAAACTCAGTGGATTCAACGTTTACCAACGTGTAAACACATTCTACGTATTGATGACGTAATCCAAAACTGACATTTTACAAAAAGTGTTCACTCCTGTAAACTAGGTACGCGTAAAATTGATAACTGCGGTCTGAATCGACGTTTTTACAAAAAGAAAATGGCGGCGTTTTGAGATTTTTTTAATGAAATAGTCCGGCAAACACTAAAAAAATAATCCCTGTCGCGGAGTATCAAAATGATCAAAAAATGTGAATAATTAGTTCATGGCGTTCCCACTGACGAACACTCATTTTCACTGTTACATCCCTCTTATATTACAAGCAGTTTTGAAGCTTGATTTTCTTGTTTTTAATGCACGTAATAGAATAAAGCAATTGGCATGTATCGGTAGACAAGCAATCTCTCTCAGTGCGATGTTTAGATCAATCACCAGGGTGCATTCACCATTTAAAACATATCTAAAACAAATTCGAATTCTGCATTGTTTAATACATGTAGAAAGAAAATCATTGCAACCAGTGATATGTTTCTAATTAGTTTGACATAACTTGAGAATTATCATTAACGCTAACATATGTTTTAGGTCACACAAGAGGGAAAATACTTGTTAAATATTCCGATAATAAATCCAGATTTAGTTCCCTTGATTATTTAGCACGTTAAACTGTTTCAAAATAGTTCTCTATTAGAAACGATTCATAAACTTTTCAAAAGCAGCCAAATCATTAATCACTGTTAAAAGGATGCTAACATAAAAATGCAATTATTAAACCTTTTTTTCACAATATCAGATTAAGAATTGTTTTCTAATGGGTACTTTTATTACATAGTCCTATTCCATGTAAAGCTGCACGCGGCCATGTCGTGTTTTCAATTGTTCATGTCCTAAGTCAAAATTAAATTAAATGAATTGAGGTTTTGCGTCCCTTGAACACATTATATTATTATACTTGAACAGCGACCTCAGAGGAAATGAGATGGAAAATAAAGTTTCCCGTTAGACGTTTCAAGTCGAAAGTCCAAAACACGACAGTAAAACAAAAATATGGTAAGCCCCTAAACAAATTTGACGGTTTTCACCCTGCCACAATGAAGTGGAAATGAAGATGTTAAAGCCTCAAGACGAAGTTCAATTGTTAACTCGTCTCATTAAGTACTCCATGCCATGTTTTACATTACGTTTTATTAGATGTCCACCAAACCCTGTAGTATATATTCATTCCCGCTTCTCAGGTTCTTTGTTACATGCAATACATATCGAAATTTAGTTCTGGTTTTTCCTCTTTTTGTCGTTCTATCGACTGTTGTGCTGGACAGTCGTGAATTCTTCAAATGTTGCCTTAGCAATGCGAAAACTAGAAAACACCATATGTATGGCCGCTTCCGGCTTCCATATAGTTCTGAATGACGCTATAACAAACCAATGCACAATATTAAAATGTCAAATGCGTTTAGAACAATTTAATACTAGATTTCATTTTTAATTGAAAGCGTAAATAAATCTTACTTTTGTTATAGCTTCAGCTTCTAAACTCATGAGCAGGATTGCTATTCCAACTCAATACTCTTCTATTTATAGAAAAACAATGACACTCCGTCTCTAAAGGTCACCAATCAAAAGAAATTACCAAAACTACAACTCATCAGGTAAACAATCTGTTATTGTAAACCTAAATGTTTTTCTCAAGATTAAGAATGTTTGAAGTAAAGACGTAGAATATATAAATTTAACAACATGTTTATTTAACTATGTTTTTAAATAATACGATTTTAAAACGGCGTGAAAATGTATAGTAGCCCAATATCCTGCCTGGACATGTAACGGAACGTGGCTGTTGTAAACAAATACAATTTTGGACATGCGGTTAAACAGTATTTAATATTTCTTTCGATTTAAAATGCTCACATCTACGGAATCATAGATATATCTGAGTGTTTGAATTCACTAAGAAACAATTATTGGTTTGCAAAAGAAAGTACGCTTCTTTACAAGTTGGTATACAAGTCGAACAGAAAATGTAGCTTTCACAGAACACAGTCAAGCAAACCACGCATTAAAACAAACAGCAAACGCAATGTTAATAATAAACCAGACATGTGTCATTATAAAACCATAGGATTGACAATAGGCCTACCGCCTTGGAACGGTCAATGGCAAATATACCACTGTGGGTTTAAACTAGGTTCTGGAGTACACCATGTAGGCATAAAAGTAGGACATGAATAAAACTTTCACAAACACAAACGGGTTGACAATAGGGCAATGGAACGGTCAATGACAAAAAGGCCGATGGGGTATAAACCAGATTCTAGGGTACACCAAACCTCGCTATTATCCTACTGTCATCCCAATAAAACGGGACAGTGTAAATAAATACATACCCGCCAGGTTATATTCTCTTACAAACAAGGCTGCATTAATAGGCAATATAAGCACATCACATAGATGCATCAAATATTACTTTTACCAAATTGTAATCCCGGTAAATAAAGAGATTCCCGCCAGGCTACATTTTCTAACCAACACATAGATGATCATGTATATATACATATATAAAACAAGGTCTAGAAAGTAGGTATAAACTTAAAGTCGAACAGGAAAGGTAGCTCTCACAAAACACAGTCAACCAAAAACACGCGTGAAAACAAACATCAATTATAATGTTAGTAAGCAAACCACAATGCAAGTACACAGAAGCCAGAGCAGCAAGAGAACAAATCATTAAGTCTACGATAAAACAATATTTTAAGACAAATATCCAACGCCACCGTCCTTTGAGGATTTAGGTAAACGTCATCTTGCGGTCCAGAATCTGTCCAATCATCGTACAAAATCAAAGCGCAAGCCACCGTCTAAACATGAGTGACATGCATATCACTGTATGTTTTAAAAGAAACAGAGATAGCTATTGGCATATGGACTTAGTGTTTACCTAACACTTTCTAGAGATTTTCGTATTGCATAATTTTGTTGATTGGTCATTGCGCAGTAGATATGATCCCATGTGTATGTCTCGCGATGGAAACATTTGGCGATTTATCCATTTATCAGACGTTATAGTAAGTAGTATTATTTGCAAATTTAAAACCAATTAAACACAAATACTTTGATAAAGGACCATTTTAAATAATAAAAAGAAATACTTTCATTACTATGACAGTGATGGCAAATAATTGAAAATAAAGTTTATTCTAGTTGATTTTATTTTTTTATTTTATGGCACAAATAGGTCTTAAATGAACTTATATAATATCATAAGCTTTTATATGATGCACAACAAAAATATTTAGTAAATCAACAATACAAAAAAAAAAATGTAGAGACTAATAAATATTGCATTCTGTTGACATTTCCCCTAAACAATTTATAACACGTCGGCCGAGCAGAGCGTCAGTCCCTATGCTATATTAGTTGGAAGTACGCGTTTGACTCTTGGGTCAATCTTTTTAAAACTTGAGTTTGCTATCATTTCGTCCTACATAACATGATATATTTCCCTCGCAGCTATATTAAAGGCTGGTTTAGTTGGTGCTACATGTATATAATGTATTGTGTTTAAGGTCCCCGGCCATGTTTTGTTTCGTGAACAGGTTTAAGTTTATTTAAATCGAAATCAATACACTACAATATATATTTACAATTTACACATTGCAATATCTGTGATAAGCGAGAATAAGATTTTATTTGATGACGTAGAAAACTTGAACAGGTAAATTAATCCACAGGTAAATGTATTTATCAATTATCTGGCAATAGATGTGCAGCTAAACAATTCAGATTTACCTCATTTCCCCATGCAGTCACGCAGTGGTAAAAGTAGTATCTACGTCATGCAAATAATACCTATTTTTACATACAATTTAGTAGCTGTTTTCAATATATAATTCTCTCCAAGACTATCAAGGAATGTGCTTATGATGTTTAAGAGTTAAAGTTGTTAATTGATAATAGTACTAAAAGGGTGGCCATTCATCTTTAATATTCACATGAATTTTTGTTTAGGTATACATCTTATTGGTGCATCAGTTAAATCGGTGTACTAATACACAATAACATAGTCTGTATTCGGTAGGATTAAGATCTCCGTCTTGCTGTATTTTTTATGCAGAAACGAGATTTGGTCTATAGTCCAGGTGACACTAAGGGAATGGGTAATTCTGAATCAAGAACTTCAATTAACAACAAACTGGTGTATGTAATATCGATCCGTTGAAGAAGATCTTGTTACTTTGTTGTGGCCGCGACTAATCAGGTTTAAATGATAGTCCAGTACTCAGACTCACCACATGATCACATGTTAACCACCATAACAAACAGGCAAAACCATCTGCATTCTCCCTTCACAACCATGTAATATTTTAACAAGATACCCATGTCGGCCTGTTTGCTAAATCGATAAAGGTCAGTTAAGCAACGGATTGACCATAAGTGTACGAAGATGGGACATGAGCATAAACGAAAATTATATAGTGGTATTTGGCAATTGATACTTAAGCCTCTTAAAGTAAAAAGACCATAATTATATAGATTTAACATAAAATCGATTGACAGACGACGTTAAAACATAGAATAAACCCTCCTACTAACCATTGACTAGTAGAGCTAATGATCCGTTGTCATGTTCTTCTCGTTTTTTGATTATACTGTTAAGGTCGAGACAGCGCCTTTTGATGTGCTCACAGTTGTTGGTTCGAATCAGGCTCGCGCCCCGATTTGATATGTGCGAAAGTATATCATTTAATACGGAAGGACGGTGGTTCTACTAAAGTTAAGTCTTCCTTTAAAAATTATGCTGGTCGTAATCAATAATTTTTTCACATTTAAAGTTTATTTATTTGAAAACACAGACTGTTTATGGTGGGAGTATGTTCTAAAATTAAAATCGGGTTTTCTTACGTTATTATATTTAGCAACCATAGGCGCATTCGATTTTTAAAAGCTGTCCGGGTCTGTTGGGAAGAAATATAAAAAGATGGGACAGGGAAAGAAGCATTCAAGGACAAAACACAGAAACAAACACGCAAACAGACAAACGAGAAGGCAAAAGTAATAATAAATGCAAATGACATCACAAACATAAAAGGGTTGACAATAGGGCTACCGCCTTGGAACGGTCAGTGGCAAAGTAGGCCACTGGGGGGTTTAAACCGGTTCTAGGGTGCACCAAAACCTCACACTTACCCTACTGTCATCCCATTAAAACAGGACAGTGTAAATAAAGAAATCATCGCCATGATATAATCCCTTACCAACAAGGCAGAATCAATAGGCAATATAAGTAAACCACAAATACGCTCGTGTAAATATAATACAAAAAAATAGCATAGAAAGCCACAATGAAGGTACTCAATGACTTGGCAGAAGCCAGAGCAACAAGAGAATAAACCATTAAGGGCACGACAAGAAAGGTCATAGACAAAAATCAAACGCCACCGTCCCAATGGGCTTTAGGTAGGCGTCATCATTGGGTCCACAGCCTGTCCGGTCCTCCTACAATTAAAGAGGAAAGCATAGTGGCGAACTGTAAATGGGTCCACCACCAAGCATGCAGTACGTTTCAAAATGATAGGGTCATAACTTCTTTTGATAAACTTTTTGACAAGTTTAACAAAGATAGTATGAAAATTATCATGACCAAGAATCTTACGAAGTTTATAAATCACATCACCATAGAAGTCAGGTTGTCATAGTCCTTGTCTCAGAAGACTCCTTAAATTACTTATAAATTTGGAAAGAAGATCAGGGTTACGATAATACAATTTTGAAAAGGTTTTACGAAGTTTATGGTAACGGTAACCCTGATTGAGTAGCTTTTTAATTATACAAAGATTACGAATATTAAAGTCCTCAACTCGAGTACAAGCTCTTGAAAACGAATAAGTTGAGACACATACACCCCATAAGAAGCTTGGGGAACATCCCCATCCAAGCGGGGATAATTAACAATGTCAAAATTAAAATCCTCTCTCTTGTGATAGATTTGGCTAACTATTTCACCATTTTCAATCGAGAGATCTAAATCAAGAAAGGAAGCGTTATTATCAGATATATTACCTTTGTTAAGCTGAAGTTTTTTGGGATAAATATTATAAACCATAGTTGGAAAGAAAGGGTTGTCAATGTTCAATATGTCATCCAGATACCGAGAGGTGTCATTAAAGGCTTCAAAAACATCTGCCTGGGTATCTGGTGAAAGACCCAACATGAAATCTCTTTCAGAGCAAAATAAAAACAAATCTGCGACATGTGGTGCACAGTTCGTACCCATAGGGATACTAAGAATTTGTCTATAAACGGCGGTTCCATACCTGACGAAAATATTATCTAAAACGAAGATAAGTGCTTCACAAACTTCATAGCAAGTCCACATATTATAATTGTCTAAACTGCCGTTAGTAAAAAACTCTTTAATATTACTACAGGCCAAAAATGTAGTTTTTTCTCTAGCGATTTTTTTTTAAAAAGAGTAATTAGCTTGTCTTTAATAAGGTGATGTAGTAAGGTTGTATATTACTCTCGTGATTGAATATGCATAAAATGAATTATGAATTGGTAACTCTTAATTCGACGCTCCAGTTTTGGGGTTTAGTCTGGCTGGTTAAAGCCGGTTTTATTGTGTCTATAGAGTTTGCATTCTCAAAATATTAAGTTATATATATACCTTGTCGTCAGTAGGTTTATAAACGGTGTACATATTTTGTAAAATTTGGCTGTTGTTGGCGGGATAGCTACTTTAACAATTTCTGCGCGCATTAATGTATTGGTCTATATGTGTTTATTAAAGTTATGAGTTTATTACTTTCTGCTATCATATGAAAATAAGGTATATCGATATTGCCTCTTCCTTATCAAACATCGAATATAGAATAACAAAATCGATCTGATGTTTGTGTATTCGTGTGATTTAATACACAATCTTATTCAACAAACAATATTACTCTCACCTATCAAACAAGCCATAACTGTTTTCTTTTCTCTTTAAATAAACTCAATTTAAGGCATTTGACCTTCATTTTTACATGTCTCCCCGTGTGGTTCCCACGCAAGAATAAGGCCACTGCTTATTCAGGCAGAGGGGTAAACTCCCCTGAAGTCATGTTCATGTTGTATTTTTGGAATGTTCATTAAAGGTCTTCATCATTATCCCTGTATTGTTTTAGGTGCTACTTTGGTGTTGGCAGAAAACAATGAGATTTGTTCCAGCGAAAACAAATGAAGTATTAACAATATAATTTACACCAACTCTTCAGTTCTACAGGCGAGATGGCTGTAGGCCCATTCTGCATAATTATAACGCGATGTAAATGGACGGCGGGCTTGAAATGTTCATTCCGTTTGACGCTATATAAGACTTTTGTATTGGTGCGCCGGAAAACCCAAATCAATTCAACTCAATTTACACTGCGTTAGGACACATTCTATAGTTATTCAATGCTCCAAAAGTAGATATAAAACTCAAACAGAAAAAGTAGCAATCAAGGTCGACAGTCAACCACAAACACAAACAGACCCTTTAATTTAAGTAATACGTTATTAATGACTATTTTCTAACCCATGTTTGGTAAAGTAGTATACACATAACGTAAAGCTGGATTTAAGCAAGGTGATAAAATATTTATCTTAAAATGTGTAAGAGTGTCTCTCCGTCATTAATCTGCTAGTGTTCCATACAGTGGGAGTAATTATTGTAAACTAGTTTATATTACATTTTGCCTCGGTATTTTAATCGTTTAATTGATTGCATATATGGTAACGCAGAAGCGCAGCCGTTAAACAAAACAGTGCCTTTGCAAGGTCGAAATTTTAACGCGAGTGTTCTTTAATCCTATTCTAACGCATTTCAGCGATAAACGTATTTATAAAAGTCGAACAAGAAATGTAGCATTCAAGGACCAAGTAAACAGCGTTGGATAATACGTGCAAATATACTTCGATGTACACAGCTATATCAGCATTTGCATGTATTATGTGCTTTTCTTCTTACTTAACATGTATACCGGATTAGGTTACTTTCTGCAATAAATTTATTTTCATTTTTTTATTAAAGCGACATGTTTAATATTTAAGATAAATTACTAATATAAATAATGTGATACCAAAACTATTCAAAGGAAACCTATGATATTCCGGACATTAAGTACGAGGGGTGTTGATTATAAGTTTTGTAAATTTTAGTGTTATTTCTAGAAAAAGAAAACTAAATAATTTCAAAAACATTCTTTATATTCCTTCAGAGTACTCTACATTAGCTTATATGCCACGTTTTAAGCGTTTTAGCCACATTCATTTGGAATAATTTTTGATACTGGAGTTTAGGTACACCCTTTAGCCACTGGCCAATTGCTGACCCAAGGGATTTTCAATCAGAATATATTCTTCCTGAAATATTTCTGTTCAGTAGTGGAAAAAGAAAGAAATCCTATGGGCCAAGGTCTGGCGAGTAAGGTGCATGCGGGAGTACAGTGACTTTTTCCTGTTCCAATACCTTAGTCACCGCTTTGTATACTGGTGCGTTGTCATGTAGCAGAAACGTGTGACGGAGTCCAGTTTCGGGGCTTCGAATATGGAAGTAATCTTTGAGCTTCTTCAAAACTTTGTCTTTGTATAACTTGGTATTGACCCTTTTATCTTTGGTATGGCGACTTGTACAGCTGGTCTATGTATTGTGAAGAAAATTGCTTAAAGAACTTTACGGACACTACTGTTAATTGTATCTTTTCGAAATGCGGGGTCTCCTGAATGCTTTAGTGACCCAGTTATTGTTTGGGACTTTCATTTTTGAATAAGAAAATGAATCAATGTCTCGTCCCTAGTAACAATTCTCGCACACTTTCGAGCATCGTAATTCGATAACATTTCAGTATCTGGCGTGTGTTTTTCACACGAGTCTTATTTTTCTCCTCAGACAGCGAATGGGATATGCAGCGAGCCGTAGATATCCTCACAATTAGAGGTTTTCCTAGAATGAGAGGCACCTTTCTTATGATAAGGCAGACATCCTAGCTAGGTCCCTGACTGTAAACCGAGCATCTTCGGTCGAAAGCGTTTTGAAAAGCAGCACTCCAGACTTGTTGCTTTTGCTAACTGGACGTCCAGATCTTGTGGCTTTGACAGACTCTTGCCCGGCCTAGAATGTAGACACCCAGTAGTAAACTATTTTAGAATACGTCTCCATAAACTTGGACAATTTCATAGTAAATATATTTGGACCTGAAACGGTGATTACAACAAGCTATTATATAGCGCCGAATTTCTATTGAATTTACAGGGCGATAACCAACCATAATGTTAAACAGTAGTCAATGACTACCCTGTTTCAAATTATCATAGATTTTGATTACGTACATTTATACATATAGTACGTTCGATACGAAATGAATAGCTCTGCGGAGGCGTGGAAGTCAAATAATCGTCTTTGTTCTTATCTTCGAGATGTTTGTGCATTGACAAAATATAATGAACACCCATCGTATGGGAAATTATTCCATATCTTTCTCAGTAAATATTTGACCTAGACAAAGAATGCTTACTAATATTATTTTTCCGAACTTTTTTTAACAATTTAAAACACAACATTGAACTATTGTAAATGCTTATATATTAATTCAAATATGCAACTGTTTTATTTCGTGACATGTTGTTGTATAACTAACAGTTTTATTGAACTAAGGGCTTTTCAAGCCCTAGTCCTTAGTAGGCGACACAATTCGAGCACGCTAGAAGCCGCAACAGATCGTCACTGACGTAATGTATCACTACGCTAACAGACAGAGCGTCAGCTGTCATTTTGATTGGGTGTTCATTCGCATCAAAGAGGCAAACACATCCCACTCACCGTATGCATATTCATAGGGGCCCTGGCCTTGTGCAGAGAAGAAATAGTTCTCCGGATCAGACAAATACAATCTAAATAGTAAATAGGCTGTGGGAAATGGAAAGAAATTGAAGAATGGGATGTTTGGGCCTTAACTTTTTTCTACTAAGACAAGAAACAAAATTATATATTTTATCTCGAAATATTATAACCCCCGTTTGGACCCCGTACATCCAGCTTTGCAAACCTGGGATAAAGTAGCTCATTGCATATTAATGTCGAAAGTACCAATGCTTCCGAGCAAAAGTAGGCTAGTTATTTTTCAGCAAAAAAGAATAGAGGTAAACATTTGCGATAACAGCGGGAAAATGGAACATCCGTCACCTAATGGAGACAATCTTAAAGAAAGTCTTCATCAAAATGTTATAATTGGAGAATTTACAAATTGTATTACTACACTGTAAAAGCGGCATTTCAACTGATCACGCGTTGATTTAATGATCCGCGATCACAATTGATCGAGTTGAGATTTTTTGTCGAATCCGACCTTGTACAGATATGAATAATGTTGCTCCGAATTAATAAATGATGGAATACATAGCACAATAAAAAAATATGCAAACAATAATAAAATTAGATGTATTTGTCCTAAAAGGATAACGCATACGGCCCATATTTTTATCCGGTGCATGCGTCGGAATTTAATAATTACAATCTGATTCCTTCGACCTCAAGAAGACGCTTTCCGCCAGTTTTGTCAACACAGAACCAAATTGATACTTACAGACAGTCCAATAGTAAAATAGGGAAAACAATGCACCGTTGTTGATAACAATTGTTCGCTATCATGGTTTTTCTGTTACCTATTATTATTCAATGGTCAGCACTAATCCATTTGGCGGGAAAGAAAACACCGTGGGCAGACTGTAGTACAATCCAAATACATACGCAAGGCCAGTGCATACAATGTTCTTAAATGCACTTACACCATGTACACTCAACAGAACAATTTCCAATGCCCCTAGTCCATCAGTGCTTTCAGCACTTTGCTATTTATCCTATTGCTCTTGGAATGCAAAAAAGAAAAGAAAGAGATATTTAAAACATGAAACGGATGCCATCATGGGTACGTCCTTGGTACGGTCAGTGGCGCGGAGTTATGTTAGGTTCTAGTGTGCACCAAACCTCGCCGTTAACATAGTATCGTTCCACGCAAACCAGTCAGTGTAAATAAAGAAATCCCCGTCACATCCTATCCTCTAACAAACCAGGGTCCATATTCATAAAGCTTCTTAGCAATATCTTAACTTAAGTCAAATTTTATCAATTCTTTAAATACTTTTTTCCTACCGATTTAAGACGTTTTCTTAATATTGTTAATAAGGTTATAGATAAATAAAACCTACACATAACTATTTATCTTAAATATATGGTGTGTAGTGCCTCTGAGAGGTTAATAAGGATATTTAAAAATATGTAAACATCTTAAATGTTGACTGAAGTAAAAAATTCTGCTTAAGTTGCTTTATAAATACAGGCCCAGACATTAATAATATATTAAGTAAAACACAACACAAATGATCATCAATAATTTCTCCTTTTCTTTCTGGCCATCTTTCAAAATACATACGGCCCATTTATTTCCTCCGTCATAGGTACACGGAAAAATCATCCCCTTAGTACCGTACACTAATTAGCAAATGTAATAGTGATACATCTATGAAACAAAGTAGTCATAGTACATGCCAGCCAAATAAATATTCGTACAAGCAAGAAACTAACACAAATAAGTATAAAAGTCGAACAGGAAATGCAGCTTTCACAGATCACAGTAAATATAGCATCATTCAAGGACGACAGTCAACCACTAACACACACAGAAACAAAGAACAGATTTAAAGATTATTAAAAGGCCAAATAAGACATCACAAACACACAAGGGTTCACAATAGGGCTGGGGTTTAAACCAGGTTCGAGGGTGCACCAAATCTAACCCTTACCCTCCCGTCAAGGCAGCATTAACAGGCAATATATGTAAAACACAAATATGCTCGTGTATATAAAAATACAAAAAAAAACAATAGCCTAGAAAGCCACAAAAACGGTACTCGATGAGGGCACGCCAAGACAAGTCCGCAGACAAACATCAAACGTCATCGTCCTTTTGGGCTTTAGGTAGACGTCATCATAGGGTCCACAGCCTGTCCGGTCATCGTACAATTAAAGGAAAGCATAGTGGCGAACTATAAATGGGTCCACCACTAAGCATGCAATACGTTGCAAAATGATAGGGTCAAACCCACAAACAATATGCATATTTAAGAATGTGGGATAATTCATGCTATATTCAGTCCATATTTAAAAAGCGGATTGTTTCCTTTCTTATATACACACACGTGCACACAATAACATATTGTCTGAAACAGGTTGCTTTGAAAAAACAAACAAACACAATAGGTGGAAAAATAACCTTCCATTGGTTTTAAAAGACCCATATTCTAATTATGTTCTATAAGAGTAGTGTAAAGAAAGATAAAAATATCGGACAGGGAAAGCAGCATTCAAGGACGACAGTCAACCACAAAACACAAAAACAAACACGTAAACAGACAAACGAGAAGGTAAAAGTAATACAAAATGCAAACGACATCACAAACACAAAAGGGTTGACAATAGGGCTACCGCCTTGGAACGGTCAGTGTTAACAAAGGCCACTGCGGGTTTAAACCGGTTTTAGCGTGCACCAAACCTCACACTTACCCTACTGTCATCCCATTAAAACAGGACAGTGTAAATAAAGAAATCCCCGCTATGATCTAATCTCTAACCAACAAGGCAGCATCAATATAAGTAAAACACAAATATGCTCGTGTAAATATAATACAAACAAAACAATAGCCTAGAAAGCCACAATGAAGGTACTCAATGACTTGGCAGAAGCCAGAGCAACAAGAGAATACACCATTAAGGGCACGACAAGAAAGATCATAGACAAACATCAAACACCACCGTCCCAATGGGCTTTAGGTAGGCGTCATCATAGGGTCCACAGCCTGTCCGGTCATCGTACAATTAAAGAGGAAAGCATAGTGGCGAAATGTAAAAGGGTCCACCACCAAGCATGCAGTACGTTGCAAAATGATAGGGTCATAACCTCTTTAGATAAACTTTTTAACAAGTTTAACAAAGATAGTATGAAAGTGATCATGACCAAGAATCACATCACCATAGAAGTCAGGTTGTGATAGTCCTTTTCGCAGAAGAGTCCTTAAATTCCTTTTATATTTGGAAAGAAGATCAGGGTTACGATAATACAATTTTGCAAAGGTTTTACGAAGTCTATGGTAACGGTAACCCTGATTGAGTAGCTTTTTAGTTATACAAAGCTTACCAATATTAAAGTCCTCAACTCGAGTACAAGCTCTTGAAAAACGAATAAGTTGAGACACATACACCCCATAAGAAGTTACTCGGAGAACATCCCCATCCAAGTCATCCAAGTGGGGGTAATTAACAATGTCAAAATTAAAATAATCTCTCTTGTCATAGATTTTGCTAATTATTTCGCCATTTTCAATCGAGAGATCTAAATCTAGAAAAGAAGCGTTATTATCGCATATATTAGCTTTATTAAGCTGAAGTTCTTCAGGATAAATATTATCAACCATAGTTGGAAAGAAAGGGTTGTCAATGTTCAGTATGTCATCCAGATACCAAGAGGTGTCATTAAAAGCTTCAATAACATCTGCCTGGGTATCTGGTGAAAGACTCAACATGAAATCCCTTTCATAGCAAAATAAAAACAAATCTGCGACACGTGGTGCACAGTTCGTACCCATAGGGATACCAACAATTTGTCTATAAACGGTGGTACCATACCTGACGAAAATATTATCTAATAGGAAGATGAGTGCTTCACAAACTTCATAGCAAATCCACATAGTATAATTGTCTAAACTGCCGTTAGTAAAAAACGCTTTAATATTATTACATGCCAAAAATGTAGTATTTTCTCTAGCGAATGTTTTTTGAATAAGAGAAATTAGCTTGTCTTTAATAATATGATGTGGTAAGGTTGTATATAGTGTAGAGAAGTCATAACTACTTATTGATGAAACTTGACCTTTATTGAACATTTTATCAAGAACGTCTCCTGAATTTTTTATAGACCAAAATAAATTAATCCCAGAGTTTTCATAAGTTTTATCACAATATAGTTTAACGTGATCTTTAACGGCAGTAAGACAAGAAGTTAAAAGTTTGGAGATGTTTGTAGAATTTGAAATAAAGCGAGCCTTATACGGATTTTTATGTAATTTAGGAATCCAGTACATGGTAGGCAGTTTATTTTGCTTATCGTTTACACCAGCCTTGAAAGTAGTACAAAGAGCGATATGTGCGGAAAAAACATCATCCTCAGTAGAATTAACTGGAGTATACGAATTGGTGCTGCCGAGTTCCAGAGATAAAACATTGACGTAATGTAGGCGTCAAACAATAATTACATTATTAGCTGCTTTATCAGCAGGAACTAAAACAAATTTATTATGAAATTTCTGAATTCCCGATTTTAAATTACGAAAGGAAAACCTAGGTCTCGGAGGTAGTAAAGAGGGGTTAGCATTTTAAAAGTTAATACGTGTATCTATAATTTTAAGAATTGACTTTTTTTCAAGTAGAAAGCGAGTTTGGGTCCGCATGTTCTCTACGACACTATTTTATACTAAAATCTTCAATGGAGTGGGCGATCCGGGCACGACAGGCATTAAAATCAATAGTTGAAGGTAATCTATATTTAGGACCTTTCGAAAACAAATGCCAAATACGTTTATCCACAATATCAAAATTACCAGTGATGACATGACCTGCTGGAGCATAGCAAAATTTTAATGTGTTGCATTCACATTCCTTAGGAGTATTATGTACTATATCAAGGTCAGAAACTATTTTGTTGCAGTTGAAAATAATATTTCTAAGAGGCTTTTTATACTTATAACAAATTACAGGACTTTCGGAATTTTTGAAATATTTTGGGATAGAATCAACTACATGAGTATCTCGAAAAATACTAGGCATGTCAATGAATTGAATACCTTTATTAATATATAGTAGTTTTAGAAAAAGCCTGACGTGATCAGACTCCTTGTCAATATGGGGTCGGAGAACATGTTGTGTGTAGCTTTGAACTATGGAAGCAGTGTTATACAAGGGATCTGTACGAATGAAAATTTTGTCGGCTTCCTCGTCAATCAACTTTAGTGAAGAAATAGACAAAGAGGTAAGCCGTGAAAGCATAGAGTGCTTTCCAGACTGTTTAAAAATAGTATGTAAATCAGCGACAGAAATAATTACACGTGATTTACGTTTGATGTTACCATTACGCCTAAGACCATGAGACCTAGATTTACGCTTTCGAATAGAAAATATAGAAAAAATGTCAATATTAGGATCTTTAGAAATATTTCCTTCTTGATAAATATTGTCATTAAGGCCGAGTGGATAAGGTGTCTGTAATTTTTTCATCCACTTACGTTCTGCAATATGTCTAGCTTTTATTTTGAAGCTTTTATCAATTATCAAATAAGAGGGCCAAGAAGGCCCTAAATCGATCACCTGAGTACTGGCACATTATCAAACTTATTCAAAATCTTATGGTCATATACAATCTGTGCACGTTTGGTTAAGATTGTTCAAGAAATGTGGGCTCTGTTGTGTATAACAACATGATATAAAGACAATGACAAAGTTTGGTAAATATCAAATACAAAATGAAGGTGCTAGAGTGTAACACCTTGGGCAGGGCCAAATGTGTCCCGAGGGCTACATGTAATATATGAGAGCTTTGTGGTTTCAGAGAAGATGAAGTTTTTCACTATACAAGTCTATGTAAAACATGACCCCTGGGGTGGGGCCAAATGTGACCTCACGGTCACCATTTGAACTTGGTAAAGGACCATAAGAGTATATATAGTAAATGCAAAATATTAAACCTATGGCTCTTGTAGTTCTAGAGAAGAAGTCTTTAATGTGTTTCCTATATAAGTCTATGTAAAACTCTGACCCACGGGGCGGGGTCGATTTGACCCCAGGGTCACCAGTTGAACAACCTTGGTAGAGGACCATAATCTTATAGTAAATACAAAATATTAAACCTCTGGCTCTTCATTAAATAATTGCAACGACTGCACCTCTTAGCATTGCACTTATAAATAGAGGGAAACACCCTGCGTCTTGAATGAACTAAATGATTTCTGAAAGGAGACTTTATATGGTATTTCCTCAAAACAGGTGATCCTAGAGGAGTTACGGAAACTTTTGAGCCATTATTAAAAATCCTAGTAATATTATTAGAAGGAACATGAAACGAGGTTGCCGAATGAAGATTTAAAGGTGTAAGGCGTACATATGGTTTAGTTCTAAGAAATGAAGAGTTATTTTGTGGAATTTGTATTGATGACGCAGAGTGTAACCGAAGAGGTGAACGATTTAATTTTAAAGTTTTAACTAAAAGACTCATAATTGATTTTATGGAGAGTAATACCATTCTGTGAAAAGCGAAATAAGGGCCAATAAGTATTTATTAGAGATACGAAATAGAATCGTATCAAAGATATATAAGAATTAATATTAGTAAACTTACAGACTGTTAAAATAGGTCCAAAACTCACGTCAGTGTCTAATACAAGATAATGAGGAAAGTTAAGGAAAACCCTAATAAAATGGGCCAAAATGTCGATGAGCACAAAACCTTCAACGCCGTATATGAAACACACGTGTTTAAGGAAAAACTGGATCAATGAATGTCATACAATCCCTGTAGAGTGTAAAAATAACAATAAGTTTGCCAAATTTTCATTAAATCTGTCAATAGACTTTGTTCTGAAAGCTATTTCTTTTTCTGTGTTATATTGGTAAAGTACTGAGTTGTTATACATTGTTAAAAACGGTGATCTCCCATCTATTCTACAAGCATAAATACATTTCTTGTCTATTAGAATAAGATAATTTGGAGTATCATCAAGTATTGCACAATATCTGCAAATATAATTGTACTTATGTTTAATATTAAATTATTAAAATGTCGGCATCCCTCTTTAAGCCAGTTGCAAACTCTATTCCAAAAAGACTGCACATTTCTATAGTGCCAAAATAAATGGATTAAAGATTCCATGTCAGCATTACAAAACGAACACCTTTCATTATTAATAATATTCATTTTAAAAGAAATTTATTAGTTTCTGAAATACGATGCAATAGTCTTGTCTGTAACCAAATAAGTGATGCGCCTTTTGTTATGTTAAAAGGTATTGAAAATACATGTATTTACTACGAACATACACATTCGAGTTAGTATTTAACACATTACTCACGGATATGGAAGAAATCAGGCCAACAAGAGAATTAAGCGTTAAGAGTACGACACGACAAGATTGAATACAAACATTAACTTCACATACATCTTCAGGATTTAGAAAAACGTCATCAAATGGGCGATACTATGTCCGGTCATCTTACAACCAAATGTGAATACGCCAATCACTAAACATGCAGTAAATTATAAGGACATAACCTCTGTTGGTACCTTTCCTAACAAGTTTGATCAATATTGAATCAGTATGCTAAATAAATCACGTCACCATATATAAGTGTGATTGTGATTGTATTTTATAAGTAAATGAGACAATAACAATATTTTTAAAAAGGTGTTACTGTTTTTTTGGGATCAACGAGCCCAATATAGGTGGCTTTGAAGCAGAATACCGCTTAAAGGCCGGGGTCACACTATAAAAGCTGGGTACGCTGAAAAATGGCTACTATCACTCTAAGCTGTCGACAAGCAAAGCACCAGTGGGGATTATTCCACCGATTTTGTTGAAACTTGGCATGAATGTTCTTGAATGGTTGATGAATATTCCTTGTGAATTTGAAAGCACTGTGACATTTGTGAGTGTTATATCCAAAAACCTTTTTTGGAAACTGTTGTAAAATTCAAATTTTCCACAACTGGTGATTGACAGTTGATGAAAGGTCATGACCTGTCTACCAGCCAACTAGAGTTGAGATGCTCGAGATTTTCATAAAGCTGACATATGGTGGGGAATAAAATACTACTACAAATACTACAGTGTTTAGATGTGCACTACACTGACATTTTATGAAGTAACTTCATGAGGCATGACATTAGATATTATGAAAGTTATTATTTTTTTTATAAATATTATGTGTACAGAGATTGTAAAATCGCTTGTGCATGTGTCCTGACTCAATTATTCCCATAAATGACCCATGTAGGGAACACTTGGTAAATTTGGGAACCATTGATTGCCTGACCATTTCTAAAACACACGTTGGCGTTATCTATGCCTGCTATGTCATACATAACTCCGGAAGCATTTGTCATTCCAGGTGCCCTATGTTTCTTTTTTAATCCACAATTTTTTGTTCTAGGAGCTACATAAATTATGTATTTGAGCTTGAGGTTATCCTTTAACTTAATGGGTAATTGTCTCAAGAAAGATAACAATATCGGACAGGAAAAGCAGCATTCACGGACGACAGTCAACCACACAACACAAAAACAAACACGCAAACAGACAAACGAGAAGGCAAAAGTAATAAAAAATGCAAACGTCATCACAAACACAAGTTGCTCTTCTGAAACTGCAAGTTTCCTTTTGTTCCTCAACAATGCAAACAATGCTTACATATTAACAAAAATTTAAACAGATACCAGAAGTATTTTTTAAACTTAATTAATAGTTTATTGCCTGAACAAGCCCGGGGGAACACTTTATAAATGTATACAAAAGAAATTCTGTAAAATGTGAGTTATTTAAATAGGGACATACTCCTTAGTGTATAATTCCACTTATTAATAGGTAATAGATAATTGCTATACAGGTAATAGATAACTGCTATACAGACATCACCACACCATCACCACACTGACGTTTATTGCTCTACCATATCACATGTGTTTATGTTTAAAAACAGCACAAACTGACCAGTGGATAAGCCACTCCAACTGTGTCTAATTTGCTTTGGTTATTGAAGATTTTGAGATCCGATCTTTTAAACCGGTGCTTGGAAATGTGAGTGTTGTTGCGCCCCCTACATTACCTCTCACGAACAGCTCAATAAAACCGAGTCTGCTACTTTATTTTCTTGGTTGTGTGTGTTCCAAAAGGACCTCTCTTATCAGTATTTATTCCCGAAGTTCATGGTAGCCCTGATGAAGTATCTATTGAAAAACAAACATATACCCAATATACCCTAATTAAGGATATGAACGCTCTATTATCTGCACGCTGTTGATTCATACACACGTGTAATGCTCACGAACCTATACATTATACTGGTATAACTCTGGAGCTGCTAAGTAGCTGTTTCCGTAATCCAAGGTTCCTGAACCACGGCCGTTTAAAATGTCTTCCCACCTTATCATTATTAAGAATGAAACCAGATTGAATGTATGATACTCCTCTATGCTTGACAAATCTTGCATTTTAGATATACAATATACACGTCTAAGTCAATGGAGTGTCAATCAGCCATATTGGTTTACCACCACTAATTACATGTAAACCTTCGAGGTGTAGTCGAATGTAGTTCCTATAATAAAAAGTAATCCCTCCTTTTTTGATGGAAATGGGCATTATAAGTAGGGGGAACTGCTCATTTCTATTCGATTTTGTGGTTGTATGTATAAGAAGCGTATTAATAGGTTACTGATCACTGATGAACATTTTCGAAATTTCGACTCTATGCTTACACTGTGTGAGCAATGAAAATAGTCAATCAATGAAAACAGCTGAACCGTTGACTTTCTTACATGTCTTGTGAGCCCACCTTTTCTGGTATTTTTTCAAGTGGACAATTAGTTTTCTATATGAACATTACACTGCTGCATTATCCATACTTGAGTTGAATTTGCAGCAAATCATTAATATGTGACACTTTAACATTGGTGTCTACGGGGAAAATAATTAGTGGTTTCATACCTATTTTGTATTACTCTGTTTACAATGTTATTTCGTTAACTTTTTGTTTGAGATTAATAAACTTATACTATTTTGGGAAATTTAAGATCTACTGAATGCGATAACTGCTGTTTCCATTTTATCCGATGCATTTATGGTGCCATTTTGGAACTTTCAAAATTTTCAAAATGGCTGCCATTTTAAAACTGTTGTTTATCTCGGCTATAAAGCCACCTAGACTCTTTATTTCAGTGGGTGTTCAGGGGTATTGTTTACAACAAGCCAAACATGATCAGAGACTATATTTAGTTTCGTCAGTAGGCATGTCGAAGGTCAAGACTACAGTGAACTTACATTTTGCCCTGAAAATGGGTTCAGCTCAATACTTCAAGTTTACATGGCATTTAACTTTGCAAGTATGCTTTTGTTGTGATTGGTCGAATGTGACAATAGTTTGGGAGCAAATTTTCAATTTTAACTATATCAGTTTGATCGAACTGAGGCTGAAAACATTTTTTTATTTTTGGGTCTGTTATCTCACTGAACAAATTATATCATCATGCCAGTTTGAAGCTGATTCCTTTGCGAAGGAACACATATTATTACTGTTTATGTCACAAGGTCAACGGATACTGTCACAGTGAAATCAAAGTTGATCCAATAACTTGCAGTCACTTTTAAGACATATGATTCATCTCCAATGGAAGTGCAATTTTGTAACTCTGTACAATTGTAAGGTAGGAAGGAACTCGCTTACGGAAAACTCAAACATGTTCACTAGTGCGTATAACTTTGGCATACGTTACACATGGTCATACATATCCATGACAAATTAAATGCATTTGTGGTGTAGAAGCACTATCATTATGGGGGTGCAATTAGAATAAAAATTATATCGACAATAGTTTAAAGTGCGGTTTGGTGCTCCCTAGGACCTGGTTTAAAGCTCTACGGCTGTTTAGCCTCTTACCATGTTAGGCGGTACCCCTATTATGAACCACGATATGTGATTGGTGTCCCGCACCTTATTTTCAAATGTATATATACTCCATGTATATATAGTCCTTGTATATATAGTCCTTGTGTATATAGTGCTTGTGTATAGAGTCATTGTGTATATAGTCCTTGCATATATAGTCATTGTGTATAGACTTGTATGTATAGACCTTCTATGTAAAGTCCGTGCATGTATAGTCGATGCATGTATAGTCCATGCATATATAGCCCTTGCATATATAGTCCTTGCATATATAGTCCATGTATATATAGTACAGGTATATAGAGTCCTTGTATATATAGTCCTTGTGTATAAAGTCCATGTATGTATGGTCTCTGTATATATAGTCCTTGTGTATATAATCCATGTGTATACTGTCCTTGTGTACATAATCCTTGTGTATATAGTCATTGTATATTTATAGTCCTTGTGTATATAGTCCATGTATATATAGTCCTTGTGTATACGGTCCTTGTGTATATAGTCCATGTATATATAGTCCTTGTATATATAGTCCTTGCATATATATATATATATATATATAGTCATTGTGTATATAGTGCTGGTGTATATAGTCAATGTGTATACAGTCCTTGTGTAGATAGTCCTTGTGTATATAGTCCTTTTATATATATAGTCCTTGTATATATAGTCCATGTATATAGTCCTTGTATATATAGTCCATGTATATATAGTCCTTGTATATATAGCGCTTGTATATATAGTCCATGTATATATAGTCCTTGTATATATAGTCCTTGTATATATATTCCATGTATGTATAATCCTTGTATATATATTTCTTGTATATATAGTCCTTGTATATATATTTCATGTATATATAGTCCTTGTATATATAGTTCTTGTATATATAATCCTTGTATATATAGTCCTTGTATATATAGTCCTTGTATATATAGTGCTTGTATATATAGTCCATATATATATAGTCCTTGTATATGTAGTCCTTGTATATAATCCATGTATATATAGTCCTTGTATATATAGTCCTTGTATATATATTCCATGTATATATAGTCCTTGTATATATAGTTTTTGTATATATAATCCTTGTGTATATAGTACATGTGTGTATAGTCCTTTTGTATAAGGTCCTTGTGTATATGGTCCATGTGTATACAGTCCTTGTATATACAGTCCTTGTATATATAGTCCATGTATATATACAATCATTGTATATATAGTCCATGAATATATAGTCCTTGTATATATTGTCCTTGTATATATAGTCCATGTATATATAGTCCATGTATATATATATATATATATATATATATATATATATATATATATATATATATAGTCCTTGTGTATACAGTCCTTGTGTATATAGTCCTTGTATATATAGTCCTTGTATATATTGTACATGTATATATAGTTCTTGTATATATAGTCCTTGTATATATATTTCATGTATATATAGTCCTTGTATATATAGTTATTGTATATATAATCCTTGTATATATAGTCCTTGTATATATAGTCCTTGTATATATAGTGCTTGTATATATAGTCCATGTATATATAGTCCTTGTATATATAGTCCTTGTATATATAGTGCTTGTATATATAGTCCATGTATATATAGTCATTGTATATATAGTCCTTGTATATATATTCCATGTATATATATTCATTGTATATATAGTTTTTGTATATATAATCCTTGTGTATATAGTACATGTGTGTATAGTCCTTTTGTATAAGGTCCTTGTGTATATGGTCCATGTGTATACAGTTCTTGTATATACAGTCCTTGTATATATAGTCCATGTATATATACAATCCTTGTATATATAGTCCATGTATATATAGTCCTTGTATATATAGTCCTTGTATATATAGTCCATGTATATATATTCCTTGAACATATATATATATAGTCCTTGTGTATACAGTCCTTGTGTATATATTCCTCGTGTATATAGTCCTTGTATATATAGTTCTTGTATATATAGTCCTTGCTTGTATATATAGTCAATGTATATATAGTCCATGTATATATAGTCCATGTATATATAGTCCTTGTATATATAGTCCATGTATATATAGTCCTTGTATATATAGTCCTTGTATATATAGTCCATATATATATAGTCCATGTATATATAGTCCTTGTATATATAGTCCTTGTATATATAGTCCATGTATATATAGTCCCTGTATATATAGTCCTTGTATATATACAGTCCTTGTGTATATAGTCCATGCATATAACAGTCCTTGTATATATAGTCCTTGTATATATAGTCATTGTATATATAGTCCATGTATATATAGTCCTTGTATATATAGTCCTTGTATATATAGTCCATGTATATGTTGCTTAAACTGCGTTATTATGGCTGCACTATGTACACTTCCATGTTCTATATTTGAATACATTCACAAACCAATGCATATTATATTTTAGGTCGCAACACGTGCAGTTGTTAGATGGTCAATTGTTGGCCTGGTCATATTGCTCCATTGTCCCCTGGCTCTCTTATCCACATTTTCCGTCTGATCCCCTGCTTCTACGCCTGGTATTGATCGTATACGTGTAATGCAACGTGTGTTAATCTTAATTAGAATATCGCTTAAGCAGGTGCTAGGAGGCGTGAGAGGTGTTGCACTTTAAATTACCTCTCATAAACAGACTCAATAAAACCGTGTCTGCTACTTGTATCTCTTGTTTGTGTTTGTTGCTTCCAAGGGATCCCCTTTTCAGTATTTATTGACATTCACGCTAACGTTTGTTTAGTGCTGTGTGGCGGCGTAAAAAGTCGCCCCGACTACAAATCTGTGGTGTTATTACTTACTGGTCCTTTGGAATCATCAACCCCGATCTTTGTGAATTTAAAGTAAAATATCGCTTAAGCCGGTGCTAGGAGACGTGAGAGATTTTGCACTTCACATTACCTCTCATGAAGAGACTCAATAAAACCGAGTCTGCTACTTTTACCTCTTGTTTGTGTTTGTTGCTTCCAAGGGATCCCCTTTTCAGTATTAATAAGAAATTTCATCATATTCTATCACATGCATTTTGATGTCCATTGTTTATCAAGTACCGTTCAAGTCAGCAAATTCCATTACTAGCAATACCATAAACTGGCAATTTATCCACACAGGTCTGTGAGAATAATTGTTGTCAATAATGTTTGAAAGTGGCAGGTGTTGTGGATGATTGGACATATTGGTTGACATTAAAGCTGTACAGTCCCTATTTTAACTGGTAATAACTCATGAATATGAATGAGTCACGTGTGAAGTAGTTTCAAATCGACGAACACCCCAAAAGTCGGTATATAAGGAGAAATCGATACGTAAAATTTCACATTTTTATTTAGCCTCCGTACAGGTAACATCGATAAATATATGGCTCCAGAATATATGTGATAAAAAAATAGTTGCCCGGAACGGGATTTGAACCACAGCCTTGCACTTGTAAGATTTGAAAGATGTACGCTGAACCTTTAGACCACTGCTATTTATTGGTATTTTGTAGCATTTTTAACACTAAATAGGCATTACGTAATAACAAGAGCACACACAAACTCATCAAGCGCTAAATAACAAGTCGAGATATGGTTGATTTGAGGCGAAATATTAGTTTCATATTGATAAGATACAGTATTACACCAGGCAATGTTAATTTACACGTGCGAAACTATGGACTGCATATTTATTGATCCATCATTAGTTGCGTTCAAATATGTTAAGTTATTTTGCCTCATAATATATGGTAGTAAGTATACTGTTTTCTCAAGTAGCGTTGTAGCTCAGTGGTTAGAGCACAGGACTTGAAATCAGAAGGTCGTGTGTTCGAGCTCCAAAAAAAGCAAACTTTTTTTTTTTGTAAAAATTACTGTTACCTGTGTATAGGTACGATGTGCACTGGTCGATGTATATACAGTAAATGATTTCCTTCGCTATATTTGCTCGCTTAAATACCCGATTTCGACATGAGCTGGTGAACATGAAGTTACACATAAAGACACGCCTACAAAGAAGAAATCGATTGATATAGGGACTCTGTAGCTTTAAGTATATCAGCATATTTAGTTAAATAAATATGAATATTACATAATTGTCTCTGATTTATATAGGAAATACTGGGAATAGAAAAGCTATATCTACTCGTTTGCTCTACTGGGAAATATCTCCCAGTAGGAGATATTTCCCAGTACGGAACATTGCTCGGCCTTTTCCGTCAGTGGCCGAAATGCCAAATGACGTTCCGATTGTTTTACGGACGTCTTCGTCAGATTCCGTCACTAGGAAATAACGATTACGGAAATTAACGAAGAGTTCCGGTTCCACTTGTTTTGTTTGTATGACGTAACGTCGTCTTGGATGATGTAACGTCGTCTTGGCGTTCTCGTGCAAACTGGTGTAAAAAGGCGTGAATCATTAGAAATATTAATAAAATATCATTTTAAATTATGTAATTTATAGTTTAATAACCAGTGTTTTTGAGATACTGAAAATATCTCCCTCGCTAGAGAAATGGCCCCGATATAAGAACTCGTTCTCCTCACCCGCACTCTATTCCGGCACTGGCTGCTGCAATGGCCAATATATGTGCATGATACGACCTCGGACATCTTTGCCAATTATAGTAATGAAATTTGTATACGTAAATGCTATTATATTGCATATAGATCAACTGATAAGGTATACGTATAATTAACGCCCATTTGTACAGAACAGATGATGTCTTTTGTAAAAGTAAAATAAATCATTGAAACAGCCTTAAAGTCACTCTCCCGCCAACAACAGGTACATTTTACAACACAAAACTGTTCTTTCAAACTCTGTCCATGTGATGAGGTTAATGCATATATGCAAATTAAAAGTCTATATGTAGTAACGGGTACCTAAAATAACTGCAATTGAGTATGCGTAAAATGAATTTAGGGTTAGTAACTCATAATTCGAAGCATGATAGGGTGATTTTTTACCTGGCCGATTGAGTTGGTTATATTATAGTTTTAGAGTTCAGATTTGCTACATTTGTAAGTTACATATATACGTTATGGTTAGTAAGCTTAGAAACGGTTTACATGTGTTGTAAAATGTGCATGTTGTTGGCGGGATAGCTTTAACTGCCACTGTTCATAATGACATTTACATATTTTAATGACATTTAATTAAGTATATTAAACAATTAGTGACGTCAATATATTTACAGTGCACGTATTTGCAACACAACATCTGTTATATGAATTACTATATAAAGTTGCGTTACCGCTGTATCCGTTATCTAGAAGGACCAACCATCTACTGTAACTCCTGTACTGAAAGTAAGTTCAATTTTCAATTTATTTTAACACATTGTTTTAACCTATTCTATACAAACATATCGATATTAATCGGTGCTTGATAATACATGCTATGTACACCGATGCACACCGCTAAATAAGCATTTGCATGTGCTCTCACTAAACATCCATACTTGGTTATTTTATTTTCTGCAAGATGAAAATATTTCTTTCATTAAAGCGACATGTTTAAAATTAGAAAAAATGAACACAAAACATCATTTACGTTATAAGATCAAATACTAATAGAAATGTTTTGATAACAAAACCATAACTGCACTATTCAAAGGAAGCCTATGGTGTACTAACAGATTTCCATACCTGACTCAGTAAATGTTTGACCTAGATAAAAATGCATATTACTATTTATTTTTCAACACCTTTTCACTTTTTAGCAGTTTAATACAGAACATTGACCTTTTGAAAAGTCTTCTTTGTGAATTCAAATATGCAACTGTTTTATTTCGTAACACGTTGTTCTGTAGCTTTTCAGATGTATATTTTACATGTTGCTCTATGCCATACCAGCATTAATAGCTGGTATTTTTTTCTATCATATATAATTTATGAGTTAGCACCCTAAAATGGAAACACAAAGACCCCACGGACATCCAATCCAACAAATGAGACACACTAAATAAGTAGATAGGTGGGGTAAATTAACCCTCGAATTTGAACGGTTTTGACGCTTAAATCTCAAAAGTAACTAAATTTGAACAAAGTTTTATACCAGATGTTGTCAAACATATTATGACATATAAATGAGGCAATTACTTTGCATGTATGCAACTTTAATTGGGTTATACATGGTAAAATCTATGTATGGTCAGTGATAGTAGCCATTTTTCAGCGTACCCAGCTTTTATAGTGTGACCCCGGCCTTTAAGCGGTAATCTGCTTGAAAGCCACCTATATTGGGCTCGTTGATCCCAAAGAACCAGTAACACCTTTTTAAAAATAGTGTTATTGTCTCATTTACTTATAAAATAGAAAGGACTATCACAATCACACTTATATATGGTGACGTGATTTATTTGGCATACTTATTCAATATTGATCAAGCGTGTTAGGAAAGGTACCAACAGAGGTTATGTCCCTATTATTTACTGCATGTTTAGTGATTGGCGTATTCACATTTGGTTGTAAGATGACCGGACATGGTATCGCCCATTTGATGACGTTTTTCTAAATCCTGAAGATGTATGTGAAGTTAATGGTTGTATTCAATCTTGTCTTGTCGTACTCTTAACGCTTAATTCTCTTGTTGCCTGATTTCTTCCATATCCGTGAGTAATGTGTTAAAGACTTTCTCGAATTTGTATGTTCGTAGTAAATACATGTATTTTCAATACCTTTTAACATAACAAAAGGCGCATCACTTATTTGGTTACAGACAAGACTATTACATCGTATTTTAGAAACTAATACATTTCTTGTTAAAATGAATATTATTGATAATGAAAGGTGTTCATTTTGTAATGCTGACACGGAATCAATAATCCATTTATTTTGGCACTATAGAAATGTGCAGTCTTTTTGGAATAGAGTTTGCAACTGGCTTTAAGAGGGATGCCGACATCTTAATAATTTAACATTAAACATAAGTACAATTATATTTGGAGATATTGCGCAATACTTGATGATACTCTAAATTATCTTATTCTAACAGCCAAGAAATGTATTTATGCTTGTAGAACAGACGGGAGATCACCGTGTTTAACAATGTATAACAACTCAGTACTTTACCAATATAACACAGAAAAAGTAATATCTTTCAGAACAAAGTCTATTGACAGATTTAAAGAAAATTGGCAAACTTACACTACTCTTATTGAACATAATTATAAATAAGGGTATTTTAAAACCAATGCGGAAAGGGCAAGTTTTTCTTGAAAACTGTCTTTTGGAATAAAGTGATTAAGGACAACCCAACCATAACCCTAACACTAGACATAATTACGTGCCATTTTATAATTTGGAAGACGAAATATGCAGTTCAGTTTGAAACAAAACCCGAAGTATTCAAATAATAATGTGTTTTATTTAATAATGTTAAATATTTTGTGTTGTAAAAGAGTGGTTGTTTTTAACACCGTAGCAGAGTTTTATTATTAAGAATTTTGAAAGTTAAATTTCACTGCACATAAGCAAGCATGTACATTTAATAATCAATAACATTAGTTTTCCATTTATTTAATATGAGTACAAAATGTAGACAGTAACATATAAATACTTTCAAGTAGGTTTCATTTTAATATATAAACGGTGATGTATTAACACGCTCCATTTGCATTTGACTTTTTCCGTACTGTTAAATTCTTGTTCTTTTCTGTTAAAATGCTGTTAGACAGTATAACATAATTGTGTTAATATAAGTTTGTACAACTGTTTACTACGATGTCTTCCGCCCTAAAATAATTATTTTAAGATGTGTTTTTTTTAAGAAATCGTTAACGAACGACGGACGGACGGACGGACGGACGGACGGACGGAAAAATCTTTCAAAATAGCTCACTTTGAGCCTTCGGTTCTGGTGAGCTAAAAACTCTTTAATATTTTTACATGCCAATAAATATTGTTATTTCTCTTGCGAAATGTTTTGGAAAGCGATCAATAAGGTTGTGTGGTAATGTTGTATATAGTGTGGAAAAGAAGAGTACATGTAGCTGAAACTTGACGAGTATTGCAAATTGTATCAATTTGTATCATGTTTTTATTTCAAGATATTAACGAGGAATAATCCGGGGTATTAGCTGTTTTTCCTACCGTAGCCGAGGCGAGTAATTTAAATCTGTTGTCAGGTACCGTAGAAATTGTCTCCTGATATTTTAATTGACCAAATCAATTAATCCCAGAGTCATCAGCTTTAACACACTATTGTTTTCCATGATCTTTAACAGCAGTAAGACAAGAAGGTAAACGCTTGAAGTATGTTTAATGAATCAGGCACTAGAAATAGCAATAAAGCGGACTGTATAAGGCTGTTTTGTAATTAAGGAATCCAGTACATAGTTGGAAGTTTGCTTGTCTTTCATCTACCACAACATTGAAAGTAATGCACGAGTGATATGCGTGAAACAACATCATCGACTATAGATTGAACTGGAATATACGAATTAATGCTCCCGATTTGCAGAGATATAACATTGACATAATTACATTATTAGCTGCTTTTTCAGGAGTATTTAAAACTAATTCGATACAAAAATATTGTATTCCCGATTTTAAATTACAAAACGTAACTTAAACCTACGTCTCAGAGTTAGCTGTATAACAATAATACGGGACTCAATAAGTTCAAGCGTTAACTTTTTCATAGGGAAAAGGCAGTTGGGTTCCGCATGTTCGCATCAACGGATTGGGCGATCTGAACATGACATGCATTAAAATAAATCACTGATAGCAATCTGTACTTCACACCTTTAGAAAACAAATGCCGAATACTTTCATCTATAATATCAAAATTATACATCTGGCATCAACGAAATCAATTCGTATCATTTGATGACGTCAAACTCCTAAATCCTTAATCCTAAATCCTTATAGGATGGTAGCGTTTGAGGTTTGTCTTTAATCTGGTCTTGTCGTACCCTTAACGGGTTGTTCTCTTGTTGCTGTGGCTTCTGCCAAGCCACTGGGTATATACTTTTTGACTTTCTTGTTTTTTTGTATATTATATATATAATATTTATTTGTTTTACTTATATTGCCTATTGATGATGCCTTGTTTGTTAGAGAGTATAATCTGGCGGGGATATCTTTATTTACACTGTCCCGTTAATTGGGATGACAATAGGGTAAGAGTGAGGTTTGGTGCACACTAGAACCTGGTTTAAACCCGGCATTTTTGCCACTGACCTTTGTTTCTGTATGTGTTTGTGGTTGACTGTCGTCCTTGAATGCTTCTTTTCCTGTTCGATTTTTATATCTACTTTTAAGATTAATGCTATACAATTAATGGGTAACAAGGGATCCTCTTTTCAGTATTTACACATACTTATTTGATTCATTTATAGATTATTAATGTGTTGTGATGTATTAAAGAAATGTCATAGATATCCAGCATTAATTGTATTTATCGATTTAATGATCCAAATCACTTGGATTTTAAGACTGCTTGCATATGATTTAATAAAAGATAATAACATTTTTATTTCTTCTTAATCTACTATTTGTTTAAATGTATTATTAGTGCAAAATAATCAAAAATGTGTAATAAGTAAATACAATTGACTGAATTATGCAGTGATTATTAATAATCGCGAATTTTAAACAAATCAAAAATGCCGTATGTCCCTTTATTTATTGTGAACATCATCAACAAGCTAGTTAACTTATACTTATTTAATCACTGAGCTTATAAATAATGTGGTAATTATATACTCACGGTTAATAAAAACGCACCACAAAAAGCATTTTAAAATTTAGAATTTGAGGTATGTTGGACAAAATATGATTTAATCAATATAACGAGTCGACATTTAACAATTTGTTTACGTGCATACCTACCTGTAACGCATTCCATATTGGAGTTATGAAATGCATGGACATTTCCGGGTTTCTTCAGTTACATCGCATAAAGAAATCATTTTCTCAAAAGCATTCATGGCATAATACTGTCAGACGTCAAACAATAAAAAGGCCAGTAAAACCAACTTATTCCGATACAGATTAATGCAGCTTGAATTAAGTGGAACAGTTATTTTTTTATGATTATCCATAGTAAACGATGTTAAATGACAAGGTAAATAACTGCGTAACTGATTGTCATAAACGCCTACTAATAAACAAGTAAGACAAGTTAGGTATCATGTTCAATAATTAAAAAATAAAAAATGTTGCTTCAGCAGTTTAATTCCAACTGGTCTGCAAATAATCCAACAGCATAAACGGAAGTAAATGGAGCTAAAGGTGCGTTTTTATGGACAGTCAATATATGTGAATAACGCATATTAAAGGTGCGTTTTCATGGACAGTCAATATATATGAATAACGCATATTAAAGGTGCGTTTTCATGGACAGTCAATACATGTGAATAACGCATATTAAAGGTGCGTTTTCATGGACAGTCAATATATGTGAATAACGCATATTAAAAGTACGTTTTGATGGACAGTAAATATAGGTGAATAACGCATATTTTACAATAAAACATAAACGGAATTATGTGATTAAAGTTGTCACACTTGTCAACATATAAAGACATGTTATCACTGAAAACTGAATGAAAATATTTTCTTGAAGTTATGTACTTCTTTGGTACTGGAAATGAATTAGGTCACGATGACCTTATATACCGAAGTTCATGTAAATTTCTAGCGTTTTGACACATGTTGTACAATTAATTACTGGCGTGTGAGTTATGCGAGCGTGTGTGTGTGCGTGTGTGTGGTTGTTGTTTGTGGTGTATTGTTATGACAAATTATGACTATTTCGATTGCATGCTACAAGACGAAACCATGTAATGTAGAATCCCTTACGTTTGTATATTGTATATAGATACTACCATTGAATGAAAAAAACAGTGAGACTTTATTTTATATCCCTGTACTGAAACAAACTTGTTATGGTCTTGCTCTAATAATATGCTAATAATGATTCTCCGATTGGTTGGACAAAAAGTGTTTGTCCGTGTAGACTACAACTGATATACGATAATTGTGTTCGTAAGGAGAACAGATAAACGCTTCCCAGGGTTCAATGTGCATTTAATATATAGGGGTAGTAAAAGACCTACAACATAAATAATAACAATCATTACAAGTTCACAACATTCTAACTGACTCATAACTTGATAACTTGACGCGGCGTAAATAAAATAATATCACAGATGTAATTAATTAAATAAGTATAACATCTTACCAGCGCCAGTATTAGGTAACGACGGCAATCAATATAATATATCAGTCAATAAATAATACAACAAAATGATATGGTCATAACCTCTTTTGATAAACCTTTTAACAAGTTTAACAAAGATAGTATGAAAGTGTTCATGACCAAGATTCTTACAAAGTTTGTAAATCACATCACCATAGAAGTCAGGTTGTGATAGTCCTTGTCGCAGAAGAGTTCTTAAATTACTTTATATTTGGAAAGAAGATCAGGGTTACGATAATACAATTTTGCAAAGGTTTTACGAAATTTATGGTAACGGTAGCCCAGATAGAGTAGCTTTTTAGTTAAACAAAGATTACGAATATTAAAGTCCTCAACTCGAGTACAAGCTCTAGATAATGGCAATACCTGTATATTGAAATTAAGGAGGTAATTGTTGTACAAACCATAATATAGGATACATTCACAATGGGAGTACCGCTTCAAACGAAAACGCATGGAAATGAAAAAAGAAACAATAATTACGACATAACAAACACAAAAGTGTTAACAATACTGAATAGGCGTGCCGACGCGGAAATATTACAAATTGTAATATATAATAAGAATGCTAATTTTGGAGTTGCGAGTGCAAATTCGTTCGTACATGAACGCTATGATAAAAGAGTCCCTTATAAAAAAATATCGAAAAAATGATGCTGATTATCCCAAAGTCTGGTATCTGAAGCCTATTCAGTTAAAACAATGAAAACAAATAGACGGGAATTGCTTCTTATCGACCTGTTTTACCAAATTTTGCTTTCTGTGCATTATACCTTCATTTTATTTTATTTTCGCACTATACCATTGAGGTGAAAACTGTGAATCATACATCAGTTTATAAATAACTATGATCATCGGGTGCGGATCTAAAACATGTGATAATGGGGCGTAGCGTTTGAATTTTCTCGTATATAAATTTAACAGTTATAAGGAGGTTTTATTTCTGCAATTGTTTTATTTCTGATACTCATATTTCCCGCACCCCCACCACCCTCCATTTACATGTATATTTTTGGCGTTGTAATAGTGTTGTGGATGTATTTTGTTAGAAGAAACATGTTGAAATTATATGCTTTGTTTATATCACTTATAGACCACTTCTACGTTTTCGTTTGCACTCTTGTCTTTGTAGTGTCTGAATATAAACATGGCAACCTGAAAATTAAATTGATAATTGCAGTATGGTCGATGAAATTGCCTTTGATGAATGCATATCATTAAATCGATTAATTTAGGATAAACAAAGGGGTTACCGTACTCTAACTTCCGATAAATGGAATTTAGAATACGGACAGGTCGCTAAATACAGTATACTAAAACAGATAAAGTCTGTCTCAACTCATTCAGTTATTAACGCCCATCTCGGTGTTTAAATAAACCAACTTTCTGAGACAAGAAATAGAAAAGATAACTGTTTTATATTTATATACCATGTATACCTGACAACAGATTTAAATTACTCACCTCAGCTACGGTAGGTAAAACAGCTAATACTCCCGATTAATCCTCGTTAATATCTTGAAATAAAAACTTGTTGCAAAAACTACGTTTAGTTGGAAAATAAATGTATGTCGAACATATCGCGAAGTATTCGTTTCGCTTGTTTTTCTAGTATAAAATCATGCAAACACAAAAAAAAACGCACAAAACATTCAAAATACATGTAAACACACTAACCACTCCTTTTATGGAAGACCATTTACAGCAATACATGTGTATGAAAGTATATTTTAAAGTGACGTCAACAATAATTCCCAATCGGTTTTCCTATTATTCTATATTTAGAATAGAACCCATCATGTTACTTAATTTAAAAATACGGAATATACACATCTTTAAAAAAAACAGGACACGTATTCCTTGCATTAATATATCGTTTTATGACAGCATGTAGTTTCTTGTTTGTTGTGAACCTTTGCATTAGTAGCAAAAAATATGTTTTATTTTGATACAGCATATAGGGGCACACAGGCTGGGCCAATAATGTGCGCATAGGCAGGGCCAATAATGACACTATAGCCAGTGTGCGCATAGGTAGGGCCAATAATGACCCCTATAGTCAGTGTAAATACAAATGAATTCAAAAACACGAGCCAGTGCTACATGCACAGTATCAAAAATTGATAAAGGATCATACATGTACTCAAATTCTACATACAGTATATGAGAATTATATGTCTTATGGATTTTCTGTGTCTAAAAGAGTATGAGAGCGGTCGAACACGAACTATTGCAGTCTAGGTTTGATTGAGACTGTTCATGTCTATAGGTATGAAACCGCTTATTATTTTCCCCATTGACACCAATGTTAAAATGTCACATGTTTTAATACCATGATACAATGATTTCCTGTAACATCAATTCAAATATGAATAATGCGAGAGTGTTATTTTCTAATAGACAACAGTTTTCGGCTTGAAAAATCACAAGCAAAGGTGTGGTCTTTCAAAAGATTCGGTTCAGATAGGGAATTCCAACCCTTGGTATAAGTGTTTTAATCGGAACCTCGGCTCTATAAGAAAGTTCTTGTTTGTTTACTAAACAGCTTAAGGGGTACCACCTGTTTTCATTGATAGTTGCTCTCACTGTGTATGCTTAGATTCGACATTTGGAGAACGTTCATTCATCAATAATCCAGTAAAACTTATCAGTACACTTCTTATACATACAACAACAAATCTGAATAGAAATGAGCTATTTCACTCTATTTATAATGCCCATATAAAACAAAAAATGAGGAAATACTTCTTATTGTAGACTTCCATATGCGAATCCCATTCCAGATGTTGGTAGTTTAGTTCGCATTATAACTTGTCTCTGTGCATTGTTGACATTTACGGTGCCGAGCAATTTGTATCGATTATGATTCAAGTGTTTGGATATATTATTATATCAAAACCATCTTTATCGCATTTTATCTGCATTTTAGGACTTACGTTAGAATATATATATTTTAATAATAAATCTGTTATTACATTATACAATCTATAATGGCGAAACTCACTACAGATTTACCACAGCCGTATACACAGGCAATCTTGCCACATATGAAAATCATATGATTCTCATATGATTTTCATATGAAAGGTTTCATATGAGAATCAACAAAAAGGAGCCACATATGATTTTCATATGAAATCTTTCATATGATTTTCATATGATTTTCATATGAAAGGAGTTTCATATGATTTTCATATGAAATGCATATGATTTTCATATGAAGTTCATATGAATTTCATATGAGAATCATATGAAGCTCCTTTCATATGAAAATCATATGTAAGGTATCATATGAGAATCATATGAAGCTCCTTTTTGTTGATTCTCATATGTAAGGTATCATATGAAAAGCATATGAAAAGAGTTTCATATGAAAATCATATGCTTATAAATATCCCATGAAACCTGAAAACGTTCAAAATACACCTATAAATCTGTGGATTAAATGACCAATGAATGAAGAATATAAACGTCTTCACACAGATTTAAGGAGAACTTTCAAGTTAACAGGCTACATTTATAAGGATTATTGGTGTTTTGTGTAGTTTAACAATACTTTTTAAAGCGACACACAGCAATCTTGAAGTAGTAACCAAGCATTAAAAAATTAGCTCTTGAATTTATTAATGCAGTTGCAGTATCAGTCTGGGGCACTGTAATTTTGAGAAATAAAATAAATAAATAAAAGATTGCTGTGTGTCCCTTTAAGAATTATTATTTGCTAAATCATTGCAATGCCTTAGGTTCAGTTGTTCATCAATGTTACCTATTTGTCCGCTTTGGCAATTTCTTGTTGTTTTCGTTGACAGTTCAGACATGTACTGGATTCTATCTTATGAGAGCGTTAGAGAATGTCAATAGTAAGAGTATGGTGCAGTCATCTGTATTCTCTCTTCTCTCAGGAAGCGGCTTTATATAAATCATGTGTTATATGTAAGGAGATGGTAAAAATTATATTACTTTTTATATTTTTTCATGATCTTCAAGTGGTTCTACGTTTTCTTGATAATAGTTTACCTGCATTGATTTCTTTGTTACTAACCTTCCCCACATTTTAGTAGTTGCGCTGATATGCCTGCTATTTAAACAAAAATCATTATTTGCAAACTTGTTGTGGAACAAAAACATATAAATTGTAATTAAATCAAAAAAATGTTAATATCCATTGTCTCAGGTTCGTAATTATTCAAATCTAAATTCTTCATACAACCAAAAGGAAATATACACAATGAAGAACTTATTGCTTTTTTTTCATATTTATTAACTGTCATTATTAACTCTCAGAGAGCTGAACATATCTGAGTATTCTCCTCTCCTCCCGCTCCTCCATCTTCTCCCACTTGTCCTGACTTTGATCTACTTGAATCTTCTCGTAGTATAGTTCAAATTCGCCCCAAAACCTTGAACAATGAGACTTAAAATGCTCATTTTTCGAGCAGAATGATCTCTGAAAAGAGAAGGAATTAAAAAATATTAGTATGTACAAAGTGTTATACTATATATAAATTTTTTACGCACAGTAGTTATTTTTAACGTTTTCATTTCAATAGTTTATACCCTAGGTCAATATCGGTCATACATAGAGGATCTTACATGATGAGTAACTGTGTATTATTGATTTTAATAAACGAGTTTGATAAAATGATAGGATACGAGGCTCTTGCCAAGTATCCTATCTTTTTATCCAACGAGTTTATTAAAGTCAATAATACACAGTCACGAATGTAAGATTCTGTTTATCACAGATAACACACCTACGACGTGATAGTTTCGCTTTAATGTTGTCAATTTTCCTTATATACGGCGGAAATTTGTATGACAAATCATGACGTTGTGTTGTTGTTTACATGACGTCGCTACGTTACGTGGCTGTAAATGCGTTCGCGCTACAAATAATGCGACACCTTAAACCAAATTTAACGTTACTAACATTCATTTCATGAAGTAAGATTTCAAATAATGATAAATAATTAAGGTGTCAGAACGTACTGTATGATATACCATGCAAACAGTTGGGATTAATTGTTTTACTGTATACAAACACAGTGATTCGGTCCTCATTTGCATCTGTAATACACTAGTGTATTACGAGAAATAAGTCATGGCTTTATTGCACTCCCAGAAGCCATGTTATGTAATAAATGTCTTTTAATTGCCTATGAATATGTGTTCTTGCTATCAAATAACGTGCACTGTGGAAGTGTAATAAAGCATCATAATACACCAGTGCAATACATGTGCAATTGCTCCTTCATTTCAGTTCACCTCGGTGTGCATCGGAATTTCCTCCTTGATTTTCGTAACCATAAAAAATACTGGATTATGGAATATACTGGATAAATGGAAATAGACGAGTCAGTTCCGGTGTTCTTACAGAAGTAGCACATGAAACATGTCAGCAGACGGCAATGCTATTTATTTAGATATGCACTCTTCTGTCTGATAGGCGTGACGTAATATATTTGTTCTTATTTTTTCTGTGCACATGCTTTCAATTAAATTTATAAAATCGACATCTCTAAAACCGCTTGAAGGATTTTGATGAAACTTTAACACAATGTTACTTAATAGGAGGCCCCCTCTCAGATTTGTGTTTGTCATGGCCGCCAGTCATCCAAGATGGCCTCCATGGCTAAAATTAGGTCAAATTTAGGGAAATTTCATTAACATCTCCTCCGAAACAACTTGTTCCATTCTAGTGAAATATCATACACATGTTTCTTGGGTTGTCCTCTATCAAGTTTGTGTTTTTCGTTATTGTCGAATAATCCAAATGGCCACCACGTCAATCCAAAGTTTACATTGAGTTATATAGGAAAAGGCTAAAATGACATATTCTCTGAAACCGCTTGAAGGATTTTGATGAAACTTAATCACAATGATCTTTGGGGTAGTCCTCCTCAGATTTGTGTTGAAACTTTATCACAATGAGTTTTGGGATAGTGCGCCTCAGATTTGTGTTTTTCGCAGCCGCCAGTTGTCCAAGATGGCAGCCATGGCTAAAACTAGGTCAAATTTAAGGAAATTTCAAACGACATCTCCTCCGAAACCTCTTATTCCATTAAAGTGAAATATCATATACATGTTCCATGAGTTGGTCTCTATAAAATATGTGTATTTCGTTATCGTCGAATAATCAAAATGGTTGCCATGGTGACCCAAAATTTACATATAGTTATATAAGTAAGGTTAAATATGACATCTTCTCTGAAACATTTTGAATGATTTTGTTGAAGCTTTATCACAATGGTTGGCGTCTATTAAGTTTGTGCTTTTTTGTTTAGTTACCTGGGTATGAACCGTCAAAGGTACGATACGTGCATAACTTTTTCCCATATAAATTTAAATCATTATACTTTTGATACCAGTAGAATACCAGTACAGGCCCACATGGGCCTCTTGTTTTTTTAAAGCGTTCAGCATTTTCTCCAAAAAAAATATCAGCATATCAAAAGCATTTACCAGCATAATTGTCAACTGCCACCTCTCTTTATGCTCAATGGAGACTGTGGAAGGAAGGAAATGCTTCCATAGATGATTATGCAGTTGACCCAAGCTGAGACCTGCAATGTCAAGGACCGTATTTGACGTCAACTGCAAGCAAAATGTTCTTTATATAAAAATGCCCTACAAGCAAGTTTTAAATTTTAACTTTGTTGAAATGTTGATATAGAATAAAAAAATAATGACAGAATTACTATTTTGTTTTACTACAAGCCAGGTGTAAAATTAACCAAGAAAAGCAGTAGAAACGACTAAATGGGAGTTTTGTGTGCAGGAAGTCGTATAAGAAAGAGAACATGTATTACAATAATAACTTTAGTATTTATCATTATAGGAGTGATTTTTAAGGTCAAAAGTACAATGCTATTGCCTACCAATTAAAAGAAGAACAGCAATCCATTACTTTCCAGACAAGAGAATTGCAGGATATTCTGTATTTACTACAGTTAAATAGTTTTGGTTTTTGTGCTCTGCACTTTCTGTCTTTCATTGTGTCATGTTTTATTTCAGTCCCATTACTAGTTTTCAAGTTATGCTCAGGATAAGACTTGACTTATATACATAAATTGCAAAGGGTAATATCTCTAATTTGCATGAATAAAAGTATTTATCTTGATCTCTGCACTTTCTCTTATTGCCCTACTTTATTAGTCCCCTTACGGCAAAATCCAGGTCCGTAGCTCAAAGGTCAAGGTCACACTTAGGAGTTAAAGGTCAGAAATTGAATTGTCCGGGCTGTAACTTTGTCATGCATTGTGGGATTTTGAAATAACTTGCCACAAATGTTCACCATAATGAGACGGCATGTCGCGCGCAAGACCCAAGTCCGTAGCTCAAAGGTCAGGGTCACACTTGGAGGTTAAAGGTCATAAATAGGATTGTCCGGGCTGTAACTTTGTCATGTATCGTGGGATTTTGAAATAACTTGGCACAAATGTTCACCATAATGAGACGGCGTGTCGCGCGCAAGATCCGGTAGGGTTCTATGGCCGTCCCTCGGACTGCTCCTGTTTCTCTTGTTTTATGTTCATTAAAAATATTTAAGTTATATTTACAACTGTTAGCAATACAATCCACTTTTTTATGATTTAGCATTAAAACATAGCCGGGATGTTGAGCTTTCCAGACTGAACATTTTCATTAAAACTAATTAACCAGAAAGTAACATGCGGCTTAATGTAATGCACATGGAGATTTCATACGAAACTGAAGCACAAGAAGGCTTTCATTTGTATTTTGATTGATATTAATCACTCTTCTAGATCGCCTCCGATCCCCTTCATGGCCAAAAAATAATGCAATTAAAATTGATTTGTGTGTTATGTGATAATAAATAGATTCTCACATGTGTGCTCAATTAATATTGAAATTATTTATCAAACTTGACAAAATAGACAAGGCCTCGAAAGTCACGCGCAACAAGAGCTGTCAGATGATGGTGCGTTTGACTTTTGAGGCCTTGTCAGTATTTACTGAGAAACTAATTTGAAAATGTTTCATAATTCTGTAAAATGTATTTATATCATGTAAACATATGTAAACTTCTTAACACAAAAGCTCTTAACTAGGTGTATTTGACTATGTGTGGCACATTATTTATTGATAATAAATACATGTCTGACGTTTCATTTTAATATGTCAAGTGGTTCAACAGATTTTCTAACTCAATTTGCTTAAGTTAAACTATTACGGTGTTCCACGGAACACTTGTGTTCAGCTTGTGTTGCCTGCCGTGTGCTTATTTCAGCAAAGTAATCCCTAAGTGTCTGCCATGCTACACAGGTGATACAAAAAGGGGCATAACTGTGCCAAAATAAGTTTCATACTGTGCATATTATTTATTGATACCGAATGCATTTTTGAAGTGTGCTTACTGGCATGGTTTGCCTAAGTAAAACAAAGGGGCATAACTGTGCCTACATATGTGGGAGTTATATGAAATGCGTGTAGCATACTATTTTAATATTGAATACAGGTGTGAAGTTCTCATATTTAACACAATTTGACTAAGAATAACAATGGGCATAACTTGTCAAAATAGGTTGCAGAGTTATGTAACTTGCTCATGGCAAGTTTAATATATATTTATAACGAATACATGTATGAAAGGTGATTCTCGTATGCAACAGTTTGTCAGAAAATATTATAAACATGTACGAAGAAAGTACTCACCTTCGTTCTTATTTGATTACAGTAATACGTAAACCTTGTTGCAGCATAGCCTGCCATTTTCTGCCCTGCGCTCGAGTCTGTGACACCAGCCCTATTCAGGATTTGTTTCATTTCAGCCTGAAAAACAGTAAAAATGTGTGTGTGTGAGAGAGACAGAGAAACATGTTTAAATACAATTTTACATGCTAAGTGATACTAATTTTGAAAAAAGCAATCATTATGTCGGATATGTGAATTGATCTTTATAAGATTTTTATCCAGTCTCTTTTGATATATTTTTTCAGAAATCGTTAACACATTTTGCTAAATAGTTTCTGATGGATAATAAATGATAGACATTCAAAAAAAGAGGCCCATGAGACCTTTTTTTGCCACAGCTAGGGATTGACTGTGTGGAAATCTTGATATTTATCTTGTTTACAACTTACTTGGACACCAGCTTCCTTCGTGTTTAACCATGGATTGAGCGAGAATTTCTCCTTTAGCCATGTGACAAACTCTTTCTGAAATTTAAATTGACCGTTTAAGAGAAATATTTTTAAAATTGAGTTAGAAACCATTTTTTGAATCAATTCATTTTAAATAAAGCCTTGTAAAATCAGAGACTTTTGACCCTGAAATATGACCTTGACTGTGACCAAGACCTGTATTTATTTTGGGGTGAACAGGAGAACTTTGTTATTATATGTGTATATATAGAGATAATTTAACTGCTGGGATCGATTATAGGGAAATCCTTCACGAGTGGTAGACGTGTGGTTCTTTTCACGAATGAGCGCACGCTAGTGAGTGAAAAAACAAAGCACGTCTGCCACCTAATGAAGGATTACCCAATAATCAATCCAGTAGTTAAATAATCCATTTATTACATTTTAAATTACGTTTTTGCAAACAAATATTCGCTTTATTGAACGTTATCGGCGGATGACGTCGACGTCAGCAACGTTAGTTATTATTGTGTTCTGAGTTAGTTATTAATATTTAGCGATTATGAATATTCTTGCACTGAGAAATCCCGATCTTTCACGCATAGAAATGTAATAAATATATTTAAAGTATGACACAGCAATATAAAGAAACGAAATAGTCACACGGAACAGAAATTTCTGCAACGATGATGGACAGCGACAGGCAAAGTAACAGCGAATTGGGCCTTGTGTTGCTCTGCAGTAGTTGTCATTCTTGTCTATAATGTTGTAATTTTATTATTTAAAACAAAATAAATAAATATCTTATATCAATAACATGACATTATGTTGAAGATAATGCACCACTATATTTGAAAGTTTGCTGTCTTTATAGTGAGCAACTTCTGTAGAGAGACATTATCATTTGCTTGCATATATAGCATGGTAAGATATAGGTCCGCCCAGCCCCTATAACGCATGTTGAAGATAATGCACCACTATATTTGAAAATTTGCTCCCTTAACAGTCCCTTCAATACTTTAAAGTAATTATGGCAATACGTTTCAATTTTTTACAGCTAAGTTAAAATAGCTATCCCTGGTGTGTAACCATACCAAGAAATTACCTTTTTCGGGTTTTTAATTGTATAATATTCAGTGTTATTTCTTTTGGTTGTTTATGGTTCATTTTAATTTTACTTTCAACAATTTAATACAGAAAAAGTGTACTGGAGCAATTCTTAAAATATACCAGCCTTGATATACACCCTTTTAACTGATGTACATGTTTAATATATTACAAATATGGAATTAAATAACGTAATATATAATAGGGGGAAAAGGTCAAGGTCGTAGGCAAAAGCTGTAGTGTGTTTTACGTGGTCTCGAACTTTTCTCCAAATTTCTCAAAAAACTGGATGTATAAAAAAACAAGTTAGTGTGTATGTAATGGATAATAGTTCCAGAGGTGAAATGAAGTGAAAATATGGAAAAATAATTTAGGAGAAAGTGGTTAAAAAACGTTTAAAAAAAACAATGCACACACATTGGAATGTGAGATAAGTCACGGACTATGCATGCGTGCAATAGGCGTAACACGTAAGTGAGCGATATTTTGACTATGGTAAACTGATAAATACAGTGATAAACTGTCTCTATATAGTACATAAATATAGATGTACACTCGTGTAATAAAATTTTGAGCATGCCACCAAAAATTCTAAAGCAAAGCGAGTCCTGAAGGAAAACAAAGGGTGAAGAAGCCATCATGGAGGGAGATAGCTCTAGTAGTGGATCACCAAAAGTAAGGGATAGTGCGGAGTTACAGACTTTGGATAGACATGTAAAGCTGCCGGAGCCACTAAGTATGGACATCTTGGAAGCAACATTACGTTCTTTGGATAGAAAGCTCAGCAAACTTGCTTCACAAGAATACATAGAATCGAAGTTCAAGCAGATGGTGACTGAACAATTTCTAAGTGAAAAGCTCACATCCTTACAAACTGAAATTAAGGAGGAGTTAGAGAAAGTTTATAAAGATATAGAATCTCTGAAAACAACTTTCAAAACACTAGAGAGTACAGTAACCGATCTCCAAAACACAGTCTCAGACATGGATGTAGATGTCGATCGCTTAAAAACTCAAAACAAAAAGCTCATGGATGAAAATGCAGCCTTAAGCGAAAAAATAACGCATAGGGACTTTGCTCTAAAGGTACAGGAAATACAAACAAACTAATTAGAGCAGTACACCAGATGCAACAGCATCAGAATTTATGGTGTGGACGATAGGAATGCGAGAGAACCCCAAGAAGAAACAGCCGAAAGGGTGGTGTCCCTGCTAAACAATAAACAAAATATGAATATCGGTACCAGAGACGTCGACATTGCCCACAGGCTTGGTACTTTCAGCAATTCGGGAAACAGACCGGTCATCTGCAAGTTTATATCGCGAGTCAACAAACTTAACGCGATAAAACTGAGGAAAACCCTAAAAGGCACGAGTATATTAATCAGGGAGGACTTGACATTAAAGAATGAGAAAATAAGTAATCTGGATAGTGTCAAATCCGCATTGTCAGATCAAGGAAGATTGATCGCCTTATAGAACAGTGGCAACAAGTTGGTAGTGGACCATAAAAGAGACCTTTCCAAGCCATTAGAGATCTAGGAACAATATCCATACAGTGATTTTCATTTTCATTGATCCGTACATATTGAACTTTTGAGGATGCCAGTTTGGGTCAAACACTGTCTGTATTGAACTATACCACATATTCATGCATATACATTATTATAATAATGATAATCTGAATTTAATATATATCGATACAAACATATATTATGTTGTACAACATACAGATATATGTTGTACAACATACAGATGGAAACATATTGTCACATATTCTCCCACTTTTTTGAACGCTAGTTATCGTTCTATATAATCCTATATACAGTATAATGCACCTGACATGCCAGCCTTTTTTTTGTTTACACGACCGACACATCTGGAAAATCCATGTATGCTAAAAATAACTAGCAAATCTGATTGGATAAATCAAGAACGCGGATACCGCTTAAACATTGAAAAAACGGAATTATGTAGAGTTGAATCTCATTGTGTCCGCCAGGTTCGCTGCGCTTCTGGCCTATCGTCAGTTGTGGCGTAGCCGGTGTAGGTCATACTACACCAATTCATTTTCCATAGCCATCCATTATAGCTCTAAGCCCTGTACTGAGTTCCCTAATACAGGAAGCTATTTTTTTTCAATAATTTAGGCCATAAATCGTTTAACATTGAAAATAGCACTTAGCACATGTTAATTTTGTACCCCATAAAATATTATTTTTATTATTTTTTTTTTTTTTTTAAATAATCTTTTTTTTTGTGGGGGTGCAAAATGGCTTTCTGTGAGTAAAGTAAGTGTGTATATACAGGTAATGCAGGATATTCTGACCAGAATTATTTGTTTTCATATGTCAGATTAACAATTTTATGCAATTAAGCAGTGTTTGACACAAGTACATACAACAGTACAAATATACATGCTGGACCATGTCAGATTCCTTGTCTATTGTTTTAGAGATCAGATTTCACACAAATACAGTCTATATGATACTTCACTATCATTTGGATGTGCTTATTTGCAAGAAAACATACTATTTTATATTAAAAACATGGGAAAAGGAGACAAAAAAAGAGGTATTAAAGGATTTAAAAAGGGGCATTCTTTTTTTCCTGGGAAGGTTTTAAATGAGGAAAATGAGGTTGCAAATGAGGAAAGTGTACCAGACACGGTGCAGTACATGCGTCCAACCATCGAGGAGGCGGAATTGCTAAGAGAAGACCCAATTCTACCGGCAGCCTTATGCCAGGATACATGTTTCACAGAGCCTCGGACAACAGTGAAATTGCTAAGAAGTCGAGTTCCAGAATCAAGGTGTACACCAGAGGCTTTACATGGTGATACAAAATGGTAAATACATTTCATTGATGATACTAAATGCTAAAATTGATTTTTATGTATATTTCCATTCTATAATTGGGACCTGTGATTTTAACTGATTTTTTAAAGTGCTTAATAGCAGAAAATGCTTAAAATTCACAATATTTCTGACAGGACTTTAAAATACCACCATTTTGCTCCTTACCAAGTAGGTTTTGATAAAACTCAATAACAACATTATAATTCAACACCTAATGAACATTTTCAGAGATTTTGGTTTAAAAAAATGCAGAACAACTACTTTTTTTAATTAATTGAAAAAAAATTAAAATACTATAAGTCAAAGGGGAGCAACTCCTTCTATCCAGGGTTAGGGTATTAATGATACAGTTAGTCTTACTGGGTTCGCATTATTGAAGTATGTTTTTTTTTTTTTTTTTTTTGGCATATTCATCATGTATCCTTATAATAAAACAGTCTTTCATATCTATTTGCAGTGGCCCAACATATTGTTATAAGCTTTTCCACACTGGAAAGCTGTGGTACATGATGAATTCAGTGTACCTTGAACACCGAGACCAAAGCCCAGCCTGCAAAGGAGACCTTGCATTTGATCCTGACTGCGAAGAACAGCGCGGTGTTTGCTGGCGAAAGCGTGCTTTGTGCAATCGGTGTCAGTACACATCTCATATGTTCAACCTATACGAGGAGATCGAGACTGGTAAACGAGGCCGAAAAGCAGCAACGGCCAATATTGGACTTAATGTCGCACTAACCCAAACACCAGTGGGTCCTACCAGTTTCAGAAATATATGCTTAGCCAGCAATATTCCAGCACCATATGTGACAGGCATGCAAAAGTGTGCGACTGTAGTCGGCGAACAAATAAAGGAAGCCAATATGGAAGTAATGCGCAACAGAAGAAATGGGTTGAAAAAATTAACCAAATAAGGGGACGTCCCGAGCATGAAATTGCTATCCAGGCAGATGGCATGTACAACAACAGCTTGTATTCTGGTGTAGGAAGAAACCCCTTCCAACCTGCTACAGAAGTAGTTTATATTGTAGCGGAAAACTTAACAAGCCAACATCAACTTATTTCCTGTATTACTCCAAGCAAGATATGTTCCAAACATGGATTTCATAGTCAAGATGACGACAAACCGTGTGACATCAAAAATGGCAAGTGTACGTCAACAATCCCAATGGAGAAAAACATTGGAGATGAGGAGTCATGGGCCGGAGAGGCATTGCTTGATCTTCATGAGAGTGGCCTTGAGGTGAAATATATCACCACAGATCCAGACACGGCTGCTTACAGAGCTGCATTTAATTTGTACAATACAAAACTGACTAAGACAGCACCTCAACTACAAATAGACACACGCCATTTATCCGAGTGTCACAGAAAGTTTATCAAATCGAACGTATGTGTACAAAACATGATGCCAGGAAAAACTAAATGTTACCGCCAATTCTTACAAAACCGGTTTTCGATAGATCTGTGTAAGAGATGTCATGCAGAATTTAATGTGATCTACATGCAAGAACAGGGGTACTTTTGCCGACTTTCATCTAAAATACACCAATGCATAAATGCAATAAAACACTGCTATGCTGGAGATCATAGCCGCTGCGAGATTCATTCAAGAGCATGTAAAGGTCTGACTAATGATAACTGGAGGCTGCAGTACAATTTTCTGCCCAAAAACTAATGAACGTACAATGCTCGACTGTATAGAGTACAGATTAGGAGATTTGACATTACAGCAAACAAAATTAAATACAAACACACAAAAGGTAAAAGCTACAAACCGATCAAGTACATACACTGCCACACATACATGAGATCTCAACTGCTGCGCGGCAAAAAAAGACAGGCGGACAATGCTCCAGTGTGCAGAATCCTAATGAGTAGCAGCGTTTCCTGGCAGCATTAGTGGGGCGGTCTTCTAACACAAGATGGAATGGCGTCACACACAACTTGCTGTGACAGAGGTGACTGACTTCCAAGTCTAAACCACCACTGCTAAACCGGGGAACTTCATGCTTCAGAAGGTGATGGCGCAGCATATAGGCTAATCTGTGGGTGCTTTCACGGTTGCAGCTTCCATCTGGCCAGGTAATTTGCCTATAACCATAGCCATACCGGTCCTTGCACCCCTGCCACAGCAAACAAAAGTCACCAGAATGTCCAGAATTGAGACCCCCTGAGCCCTGTTCTACATATTTTTGCAGGCTCGTTTCAATTTTTGTATGTATAGAATGGTTGAATCTAGGTCATAGCCAAATAAATCCATAAACATCAGGATCCTTCTAGAAGCTTTTTTTCCGCTTTCATTTATTAGGAACACGTGACTAGCTCCGTGTAAACGATTCAGATTATAATGTTATCACCAGGAAGAGTAGACTGCTCCACAGCCGTCATTAAAATAGACGACTGTCAGTAGCCACTACACGTGACCAAACTGGAAGGCATTCGTTGGTGAAACATGATCGGACGAGACCCGTCATCCAATTTGTGTTCGTCTATTAATAGATTGTGTATTGAAATTGTGTATGCGTAATTTATTTGAGATTGAATCTGTTGAAGCTGACATATCAAAAACTAAGTTTGATTTATTGTGAAGTGTTAATTGATTGATTATAAAAAGAAAATGGAATGTAACTGTATTACTGTATTACCCTGTTTGAATGACATAAAATGGATACAAGGAATTTTACTTTTAGTATGAGGGGTTGCGATGGGGTAATCCGAGCCTTCTCTGACCTTAAAACCTTTTTTTCTTTTCTTTTTTTTATTCTTCGATTTTTTCCAATTTTTTTTGTGGCATTTTACACAGCCAGATAAAATATCAATATCGTAAAAAGTGCTGGTTCTCTGCTCGGATTAGCGAAGGGGATGGGGATGTGGGTGGGGAGGGTCGGGGGCTGTCGGCCGGAGTAACACCGACGATTTGACAGAAATTAACTCCTGTTTGAAAGGAAATGGCTATTCTAGTCCAAAATACCCACCCACACCACCTCCACCCACTCTGGCTTTAGACCCTGCACATACAAAGTAAAAAACAAAAACACTTACGTTTTTTTCCTCAAAAATATCCTAGGCTTACAGAAACAAACACTATCCTAGGAAAGCTTTTCATCAAACCACGAACTCCTAAAAATCTACAAAATATCCCCATGGATTTTTATATATATATAAATAAAATCTCAGAAATACCTCCCTGTGTATTTTTCCTCTACCCCCACCCAACACACCTCGCAAATCCCTTGCAGCCTACCTCATTACCTCATGCGCTTACCTAAAAATCACCTCCAATAGAAAACATTTCTTGACAAGAGGTGGAGAGGGGCGGTGGTCCGGGGGCTTTTTTTAAACTTAGGTATGCAATGGTGCGTTTTGTGTGGTATTTGAAGAAATAATTTTTTGGCCAAATTTGAGAATTAACATTTCACAAAAGTGAATTACTTACACTGAAATAAAATAAACAAATGTTGACACCCAACCCCCTCTGGCTTCAGTTTTTATAACAGTTTTGGGCTGTTTTCCTTCATTACTATTTTTTTTCATTTTTCAAATTGATGTATAGACCCGGGCCTATATGGCCTAATAGTAGATACACCTCCACTTCCCCAACATCACCTTTCAAAAATGTTTCATTCCTTACTGGGTGGTGTTACTTTAAAATGAGTGTTTATAATGATGATGCCGACATGATTTAAAATAAAATTGGATTAAAGGGACAATCTAAATTAAAGGGACATTTTCCAATATTATTTGGACTTTATTCTAAAATCGGATTTTAAAGAAATGCGGGATCTTAATTTATGTGTATTCTGCAAGTAAATATTTTTCATTGAACAATTTGAATAAAAATAGTTGTTGCTGGTTTTGCATTTTCTTGTTACTGTTTACCAGTAACAAGTGGGAACGAATATTGCGTGAAGAGCGCAGTTAGACCAACACTGTTGACACTGGGGGTACTGACTTACGACAGAACCCGGTATAATACTAATCCGAGCCTTCTCTGACCCTAAAAGCCTTTTTTATTTTATTTTTTTTATTTATTTTTGTGTGGCGATTACGATATTTCATCTGGCTGGTGCATATGAAATATCAAAATCGTAAAAAGGGCTGGTAAGGTCAGAGAAGGCTCGGATTAGTATAATACCAACAATGGGACTACCCTGTAAAATGTTGCTCCTAGGTTAGGAATTAAACATTTTTCTATTTCTCTGGATACTCCCGTTGCTGTCCCCATCGCTACCAAGGTGGGTGAGTGAAATAAGTTATTATAAGTGCATATTTGCTTTTGTGTGCATCCACTCAGTTATTACTAATATCCTACAACTTTTTCACGATTACTCTAAAACATTCTAAAAAATCTAAAAGAGCACAAAAATGGAAAGGGTGGGGAAGGTAGTAGTGTTGGATAACACTCAGAATAACGTTTCGCCTAAATGTTTATTCCTAAAAAAAACACTTCCGCAAACTCGATAGAATGCAGGCCTTTATATATATTTATCACATGGAACTGCTTGTATTCCGTATAATATACCCATTACGTATTTCCTTATATTAAAACCATGTGTAATACAAGGCGACTGTGCACGTGCTTTATACACGTGCTGTTGTCTGTCGGAGGTATCGTTCTGGTTTGATTGGTTGGGTTTAATTGCAAGTTTCTTGTCGTTTTTGAGCCATGTGATAAAAAGGATCGGGCACTCGTTGTCATTTCATACAAACTTTTATTAAACTCGTCCAGGAATTTGTTATTAAGCTCGCCGGAGGCTCGCTTAATAACAATTCCTGAACTCGTTTAATAAAATTTTGTATGAAATGACAACTCATGTCAGATCCTCTATATATTATGCGCCATTTAAATTAAAGTATGTTATTATTTATTATTTATATACGTGGAGATAAAACTGAGAGACCATTGCCCAAATACCCTCTAGAAATTACAGGTCTGTTTTGATGCTAACATTTGATAAATAAGCCCGATTGGAAAAAATAAATAATAAAAAAGACGTTACTAGTATATCTTTTTTCCCTCAATGTGTACGCATGCTCTACATACATACAGGTGCCCTAAATGAATGTTCACCAAAGATACAGATAGTTGTACGCTCTTTTCTATGATGCAATTCTTGACGACTGTATATCTTTCTTGGCTACTTAGCAACTTGAGCACACACTATGCACATTTTTTGTTTTGTTTTTAGACCCTTGTTGAATATTCCCTTATTGAACAATAGGCAGGAATGGGATATTCCAGATAGTATATATCTAATTATACGCACCCCACTCCCCCTCCCCCTCCCCCTCCCCCCTCCCACACACCCTATCCCGATTATATTAATTATTTTTATTTTAGTCCAGAATACACCCCTGGATAATGAAAAAGCGGTTTTCTTCAGATTCTACAACATGGGCAATCTACAAAATACCTCCCTTAATCCTCTGCAAATCCCTTTCTTACCTCCGCCTCATACCTACATAAAGCGTTCACCTCTAGTAACCCTTAGGTAGTTTTTTGATTGAGTAGCGCGCCTGCATTGTGTAATCAATATTGAGGGAGAACCCAACCTTCTATATCTATTTATAGAACGTAGATCAGGCGCTTGGCCATGATCGCATTGAAATGCGCTTTATACACTATCAAATTCATCGTTTCAAAAATCGGCCGGTGACGGTCGCTTGTTTGAGTGAACGAGACATGCGCCGTGGAGCAGTCTACAGAAAGAGTGACGATAGCGTTGTAGAATGTAAATTATATTAGGTACGTAGGTTTATTATTTACAGGAGAATGACGGATATTATAAAATAGGGATGATGTTGAACATGTTCAGGGTTTGACATTAACTTTGTTCAGCAACTTGTCCATAGGACAAGTAACTTACACAATTTACTTGTCCCCAGTAAAATTTACTTTCCAGCATTTCATGTAAAAGTTATACAAAAAACAAGATCAATCATGAAAGTGACATTACATTCCCTCAGTTGCATTCCACCAATGAAAACAAGATGTTTTTTATTTGTCATTTACAATGTGCTCACCAATGTTTTGACAATTTTTCAGTCACAAATTTTAAAGATGCAAAATTCATTTCTTGTTATAAAATTTAGTTGTCCGTAGGACAGGTCACCTGAGACAATTAACTTGTCCCCAGTAGAATGTACATGGCACAGGACAAGGGGACAACTGTTAATGTCAAACCCTAATGTTTAAGTAATACATATCAATAAGATACACTTAAATATATATTCCGCAAATATATATAAACGCACAAGTTGAACGTAAAAATTATTAAATTATCTGCCCTTTGCTTGGATGGTCAAGGTCACTTCCACATTTGCTTTGTCACGTTGCGATGTACCATCCAAGATACAACTATAAGCAAAGTTTGGAAGGTCTAGTGCATACAGCTTGTGAGAAAATGACCTAAACGCAAAACTTGAATGTTGACGCCTTCGTCACCGCGTCAAAAAGCAACACCTATGTCTCATTTTTTTTTAAAAATCATATAAATGCTAAAATACTACACAAAAGAAATATTAATTAGGATGTTTTTAAACAATGCAATATATAGTGCACCTAGCAGGAATTATAACTCTTCAGAATTCAGACTTCTGTAAATAACTTGCAATATATTACCTTGATATCCTTGTCTAGGTTGTGCCAGCCATAAAAAAAATAAACAATTATGTATAAAGTTGTTTTATGCAACTTCTGTTTAAATCCCTTTTCTTGCTTGAAATTAAATATTGTAAATAGCTAGCATAGACTATAAATAGAATGTGTACAGGTGAATCAAATACCATGACCAGGTATGTAAATAACATATGCATGCATTTTATTTGTGTATTGATTATGAACATTGATGTTATTTATTTTAAAGACAAGTTTGTTAGGATTATTTGAGATTTTAATTGATAGCACCAACAAGGTATGGATATCAGGGTAACATATATATTGCAAGCTTTGTCGTAAAATTAGATATAATACTGTTCTCAGGTCTAATTTCTGTTGGATTCACGTTGAAGTGCGCTATTTAAACTGCTTTATTTATACAATTTAGTTTTGAAATCAGTTTTTTGTTTCTAGCTATTATACTATAATAAGATGAGGTACTGCAATTTTCATGTAAAAATATGCAGATGTTTTTGAGATATCCAACTTAGAATCTTTCTTTTGTTCCAGGGTAAATAATCCTTAAAACTTGCACAGCAAAAACAACAATTTCTGGAGGATGTCCTTATAATATATACTGAAAGGAAAAAGAAACGCAGGGTGCGTATTTCCGCTATATATTGCATATACTGCACACTTAATTCCATATATATTCCAAGGAAAAAAAAAAGTGCAGTTAGAGAAAGGACACAACTGTGATGTTGTAGACGTTTTAATCACAGTACACGTTGTAACAAGAAATTCATAAATGTTGAAGTTCCTCTTTGAAAAATTGAGCCAGTTCAGTACTGTATTAAATGTTAAGTGATTGCAACATTTAAAGCCTAAGTTTGCTCACCTGCTTGAGCCAAATGCGCATTCTGACGATAATGAAACTTTAAAGGGGTAACCATTGCATGGTGTGTTCAGTGCTGTTTAAACATTCTTTCTAAAAGGACAGGCCTAATGTCGCCCTGTACCATTCGATTAGCAGTAGCATATTAGACGTACAATATATAGCGGAAATACGCACCCTGCGTTTCTTTTTCCTTTCAGTATATATGGTCATATACCACTATTGCATTTCCCATAGGTCTCCATTATAGCCTGTTGGCCTACAACCCCTATTCCTATATCGGAACGGATGATAAAACCTAACTGTTTTTAAAGAACTATCTTAGAGACACTCAAAAATGACCAGCAAATTGGGGATAATCTGATGCTTTCAGCCTCTAATAGTTCACTGAAGGTGGCCACCCCCAGAATGGTAGTAAAGAAATTTTACTTTTTGCAAATATACTCTCAGTAAAATTGTATCCATAAAAATGCAAATTTCAGTCAAAATATCCTAAATCAACATGTTTTAAGGTGGAAACATACTATTTTGATGTTTTATGGAGATTTGTTATGATTTGGGTAATTTAATCCAATCAGAATCTACCTTACAATCTGACTATATGCCCTAATAGACCCTATATTTTTTTCAACCAATCAGAAGCCCAAAATCAATAGTGGTATCTGACCATATATTATCATATGTTAGTTATTGTAACACACTGATACTGTTCACTTTCGGATACAAAATACAGTTGTTGTTTTTTAAAAAAAACTTATACATACAAATCTCCTGCAAAAGTATGGGGACCGAAACACTGCCAGACTGTACTGCATCGCCATGAGTTACAGCTTCTCCATCAAACAAATCCTGAGACTCTTGACCCTGACTCTGTGTGTCCTGTTAGAATATACCCGTACATTGTATTCAGCATTGTATTGCAGATTGTCAGATACTATTTAAAAAGAAACTGCAGATTTAAAAACACAATCTACACAGTTGTCCAAGGCGGGGAGGTTGGTGGTGTGATCCGCCTATTAATACGTTCCACACCGCTTTTTTTTGCCTAATACACTGTTACACCTATATCTCGAAAACGATTATTGTTTCCCATTTAACTCGAACATCTATTAAATGGGCTGGGCCTCTTCCCCTTTTTTCTGAAAAAAAGCCCTGGAAAGAAATACACAGCATGTATTATTTAAAACTTGGACGTCTTCCCTGTGGTTGGGTTGGAGGGACGGGTGGTGGGGGAAGGGTTAAAGGGGTCAAATTTTAGCTCACCCTCAAGTGTGAGCTATTGTGACCACTCTTTGTCCGTCGTCCTTCGTATATGTATATGACCATATTAAGATGCCAATATAACAGTGGATATGGTCACTATGTGCTTCTCCAATTACAATTGCATTGACTTTATACTAACACTTTGTGTGTTGATGTTGAGCAAGTTTAAATAATTAATTATGGACAATGAGTCTTCCAGAATTTCTTAGGAATACTCCAAATGTCATTCTAATCTCCAAGTTTGTTGCATCTGCTGCACTGTTTATGTTTCCCTTAGAACTTTTAGGTTTATATGATATACTTCCAGACTGTCTCTTGCTATAATATGTTCATCTGTATTTTCAAGCTATGTTCTTTCTTTAGTAAATCTGTCACAATCGTATAAATAGTGTTCAATAGTTTCTTTCACCTTACAAAATCACTTAGCTCTTGACTTTTCAGGGTCTATTTTACTCATATAATGGTTCAGCTTTGTGACAACACTGATTAATTGATTGATGATCACTGTTACTTCTCTTTCTTTGCCAACTATCTTCCTTTTCTTTATATTTACTTTTGGAATAATCTCTTGATTTTTCCTGATGTAGGTGAATTTTCAAAAGAACGTTGCCACTTTTCTTCTAATCCTTTTTTCATTAAGTTGATGATCTCTCTACGATCTGCTACTCCTTCATAAAACCCTTCTTTCTTGTCTATCATTTCTTTAGATGCCTCTTTATATGTTTAATATTTAATGAATATTTATTTCATATTTAATGAATATTTAATGTTTAAACTGAATATTAGTAATATGCACTATATTTCGTGTCTCCACCATATCTCTTGAACCGCTTGAGGGATTTTGAAATAACACAACAACAACAAATAACTTGCCACAAGAATTTTATTTCCTGTAAACTCATGTTCCCTAAAAATATGCCAATGTGCCCTTGTTCCCTAAAAATAACAGAAAATGTTCCATTGTTCCCCAAAAGTAAATGGCCATGTTCCCCAATCCTTGCACCCCGATCCTTCAAGTCTTCTCACTTGACAATTCTGAATTTCTGTCCCACACGACGGATCATTATTAAACAATGCACTCAATTACAAAACTTATAACACTATATCTACTATTTGTTAAATTATACAGTATTTCACATCTAACTATGATAACACTTACCCGTAAATACGACATTGTTCAAGACTTCTGACGCCCACTTCTTGATTGTTTACATTGGAGATGCTGAGAGTCGTGTCGTCTGCACTGATTTCCGATTCTGCGCAGTCAGGGTACACAATTTACCAGTTCAATGGCGGTAGTTAATTCCGGTATCGGGATTTTCGAATATCCATTGTGCAAATAGTAAGTGTCGACTTGATTATTTCCACGACTTTTATAAACGGAAATACAACATTATGTTCTACATTCGTACCGATTAATGTATTATTTTTTAAACTATTAAATTCAATACTTAATATTGTACTAACATCATAACAACCGCTAAAAGCAGAAAATAAGTGCCGTCTTTTATAAAAACACAAAGCGTCTACAACAACAACCCGGAAATGCCATCTCCAGACGATATAATAAGTGCCGTCTTTTATAAAAACACAAAGCATCTACAACAACAACCCGGAAATGCCATCTCCAGACGATATATAACAATAACAACGGACCGATAACCACAAACTGGTATCACTGCGGCTGAAGCTTACCATTATAATGGGTAAATTCATGTGTGACATATGTAATATTTATTTTGACAAGCCTTACAACCTGCAACGACATTATTCAACTGCGAAGCACGAAATGAATGTGATGTGGGGCAATTGTGAATGTGATTTAGATTCTGATGACGATGATGCGTTGGATGAAGGTAACGGAGATTTGAACCAAACACAGAACAATTATCATGATGTGAATGCAAATGCACATGAAGACGAGAGAATGGAGTACTAAAATACAGGTCTCACTATACAGTTAGCTCCCTTGAAAGCCACGGTAGGATAAAACTTGCGCCATAAAAAGTAGTAGTGTGTTGTTCGGTTTTAAATATTTTTAATAATTGCTGACAGATATATGCATTGCTGTTGCAGGTGAGATGAACACAGTCTGAAATTGGATGTGCAGCTATTAGACGACACTGACACCAGAATATGACAACCTGGTCAACGTACAATATTTTGTACATTTTTGTGAGGGCAAATGACTGTGTTTCATAAATAAGTGACTTTTAGCTTAGACACTTTAGGTTCGAAATGGCCCAGTAAACTTTATTCATATAGGCCAACATAGTAAAAGTGTACTGTATAGTGAGAACTTGAAAAGACTCCATCATTAGACGCTTACCAGGCATGCCTCCCTTGACATGGATTAATATTTCCGAGATTCAGTGTTCAAGTGTGTGAAAAAGTCCATTTTAACATTTTAGGATGACTGTCAGTGAACCAACATTGGATTTTAACAAATATTTAATGATATTACAAACGAAAATAGACTATTCAGTGAGGAATACGGATTGCATTCTTTACAATGTTGAATATGGACTGTCAAAACCCCGTTCTGGATTACAATATTGACGACAGAGCATGCGTCAGTATGATGGAAGTGGTGGATATACACAGTTAAACGTCACAGCTCAAAGAGCAATGTACATGTGTGTACATCAAGTATCTAACATTCCACGAAACATGGATGTAAGTCATCTCTGCCACAACAGCCTATGTTTGCGACCTGATCATCTGAGTTTGGAACCCCATTCCATTAATTTAGAGAGAAAACTATGTACCCACAGTATTCCGAAGACCTGTGTACATCATGGCCAGTACCAAGATTGCCTGCTATAGTTAAAGGTTGGTGTTTTGATTAAAATTGCTTATCTCCAGTATTATCAATGTTAAAAGTGTACCCCACCCACCTACTTCAACTGCTATAACTGAAAATGCATAAAATAATGTATGTAATTCAAAGACACGCCCCTTTTATTTATCTAGTCTAGAACATTGGTCGCGTAGGTTATTAAACCCTGGCGCTTTTCGTCATATGCTTTGAATTTTTCTAATTATGTTTGGTACCGTCTTGTTTTGTATTTGTGTGATTTTTGTCTCAATTTGTCGTAGTCATTTTTGTCCTGCAATTGTTTTAAAGTGCGCTAAACCTTCGTGTTTTCTCGGTGTGGTGCGCCAACTGCAGCTGCTTTTTCTAGTGCTGAATTTGCACGACCATCATTCAATCGGGCGGCTGCGCTTAGTTTGCGACCTTTTGCATTTCGTCGAAAAGTGACATCCATTGGACTCGAGACATTATATCTCCGATGAGATGCCTCCAGCTTGTTGGTATCTGCAGGAAAAATCGAGTTTTTTCAACAGCCAATTTACCGAGCCTGATATCGAGGCACATCATTAGCAATGTTCTGTCTGAACCTTTAATTTCAAGCTTTTTCTTTGCATTTGGCAAAAAACTAGGCCGCCAGCAATTTGAAGGTGGTAATCCCGAACAAACAAATGAATTTTTACGACATGCTTCGCCACACTTTCCAGAAATGCATTTGACGATTGCTGTCTTCAATAATTTTGCTTTTCTTTCAAGTAGATATATGTTGCTGCCCACTTCTGCGTGCAATTTTTTGTACTCCATGTGTACGCGGTCACCGATATCTTTAGAAAATCCATTCTGTATGTATTGTCGGTCTTTTTTGTTTGTTTGCTGGGAACATTTTTTTACTAAAATTTGCTTTTTTAATTTTTTTTTCCATTGATTTGGTTAGGTGTATAACATCGGCTGACCTTTCCATTTCCGTAGTATCAGCACGGTGTTGTTGTTGAGCGTCTCGTGCGCCCAGAAATGCATGACTGTCGCCGTCTGTTGCCATGTTACTTATCGTAACCGGGTTCTTGCTGCGGAGAATTGTTGACATACATGCGTGGGCTTCTCTATACTCATCGCCTGTAAATTTAACAGAAAATGTTTTAATAATAAAAAAAAAATGTTTTAAAAATGTGCTGTGCTGTGCTGTGCAGTGTGCTGTATGCTATGCTAGGTGTTTTATTATAGATATCAATTACAGTTGCTGCCACGCGGATTACGACTAATCACACTCAACGCGGGGATTTTATCTCACCATGGACACACTGATTTTGTCCCCGCAATCGGCGGACAGTCCACTCAATGCAGGGACAATGACGTTTGACCCTACACAACACAATCACCGCGATTTACCTTCAGTATCAATGTACACCTTTGCAGTCAATTTAATGCATTATTATTCAATAACGATTAAAAAATCGAAGCAGAAGACAATTTTACGGAAACTTCAAATGCTCGGATAATGTATTCATGATAGTTATGTGGCGGTTCCTATTACCTACTTCGCGGTGACTGAACATAAAATGCAATTCGTAATTCTTATACTGGAAATTAGAATTATGTTTTTAATTAATCGTTATTTGTAACACATTTTACTATTCTGCTGTTGAGTATTAATACATCGATGTAGTCAGTCAGAAATAATCAGAAAAAATTGTAAAGAATTCCGGGTCTATTTATTAGTGCCGCCTTGTTACACACATCGCAAAGGATTCTGGGTGGCATATCAGCATAGCAAACATCATAGCATAGCACACATCATATCATAGAATAGAATAGCATAGCATAGCACACATCATAGCAAACATCATAGCATAGTATAGCATAGCATAGCATATCATAGCATATCATAGCATAGCACACATCATAGCATAGCATAGAATAGCATAGCATAGCACACATCACATCAAAGCATATCATAGCATATCGTAGCATAGCACACATCATAGCATAGCATAGCACACATCATAGCATAGCATAGCACACATCATAGCTGACATCATAGCATAGCATAGCATAGAATAGCATAGCATAGCACACATCATAGCAGACATCATAGCATAGCATAGAATAGCATAGCATAGTATAGCATAGCATAGCACACATCATAGCATAGCATAGCACACATCATAGCGCACATCATAGCACACATCATAGCATAGCATAGCATAGCATAGCATAGCATAGCATAGCATAGCATAGCATAGCACACATCATAGCTTACATCGTACTTGTGGAGTGATTTAAACAAACACATATTGTGGTTAGGCTAATGTTTTACCGATTATGTCCTCATTCTGCAGATCTTTCGGGCAACCACTCTTCTCGTCACATTTATTGTGATCATTTTTAGTGCACAATTTACTACTAAATTGCATGCCAATGATTTTTTGATACTTCGTCTGCTTTTCACAAATTGTAGTGCTGACTTGTGTTGCTGGCTGACTAGGAGTTGTCTCTCCTGCATATTTCATGCTGTTAATGTATTGGGAATCAATGCCCCCCAGAATAGATGTGTTTGGTTTGAAACCTAGTGCTATATTGTTATCTATTGTTTGCTGCCGTGCTCTGGCGAAGCTAGCCTCTGCAACTTCTTCTGTTTTTGAAGCCGCGTAATTACTGTGTTTCTGCATTGTAGCATATGAGGGTGGTGGAATTTTCAAACTTGTCATAATAAACCTTAAGTCATTTGGTCCGCACTTAGTATCCAACAATCCAGCAGCCACAGAAATGTTGATGTCAGCATTTTTTGCTCCAGGCTTGTCTCTGTTTATTTCCTCATACAGTTTGTAAGCTTTGCTAGTAAATTGGCATTTAGTGCACATGAACCTCTCTTTCCAGCAGAAACCCCATTGTTTCTCGAAACTTAAGTCAAATTCCAATTTTCCATTACAGCCGGCATCCCAGACACGATGAGAAGTGTAACTGTCGAAGAACATGTCAGCCGTCTTACCCATATGGAAGATACGGTACGTACTGAGTTCGTTGTTACATTGTTTTGTATCACTACTGCGAGGTTTGAGGGCTTTTTCAATAGCTGTCTCTCTTGCATGTGATGGACGCAAAATCATGGTGTTTGGTTCTTTTTTGTCGACAGCTCCACACAAAAGCACATTTGAATTTGTATTCTTGCTCACAATGCTGACATATACATCCTTTTGCATTCTTTTCATTTGTGGTCTTGCTGAATCAGAATTGGACCACTTCTGTAGGTCGGCTGCTCTTCTTTGATCAAATCCTTTCTGAAAGTATGTTCCTTTTCTCCTATTCTTTGGTACATTTTCTGGTTTTGTCCTTTTGTTCAACACCATTTTCTTGTTTTATACATACACAATTACTTCTAAACAGTTGCAATGACTTTTGAACAATGGTATTATATACTGTTAGGTAAAATCGCATATTGTCTCTTCATACAGGAAAATGGGAGCTATCTGGATTCTTACTGGACAGCGAGGAGTGTCATTTTGGGGACAGAAGCCATTGTTGGCATCAGCTTTAAGCAGATTATCGGACAGGTAAATCTGTTCTGCAAATATTACAGAATGTTTGGAAGTAGAAAATAAGATTCAACACTGATGTCAATTTTAGTAAAACAGATTTTAATGATGAAAATACATATTACCATATAAGGACATACTTCTGCAATTAACAACTTATGCAATACTGCATTCAAAACAAACTTCACACTGTTTGTTAGATACTGTACATATACAAGACATATCACAGAAAATTTGGAAACAGTATCTCAAAGGACAAAAAAGTTATTAAACATTTTCTATTACTGATACAGAGTAAACTTCATGAATGTTGAGTTCTGTGATTAAGTCCCAATTGGCAATACTGCATGTTGTATTTTTAGCCATAAATTCATTTTTTCTGAGACAAAGTAGCAATAATTGTTATTTTCTTAATATAATTGCTTATAGCTGTCGCGGTTATGATTTTAATGACAAATACCATCATAACCCCACCTTGAAGGTCTCACTATACAGTTAGCTCCCTTGAAAGCCACGGTAGGATAAAACTTGCGACAGTTTTATGGGGGTTGAAGTAGTGTAGGAATTCTGGTACAAACTCTGGAGTAAAAGCCCAAAATAGTGCAAAGGATGCCACCACTCCAATTAAAAAAAAAAACCTGGTCAACGTACCATATTTTGTACTTTTTTGTGAGGGTAAATGACTGTGTTTCATAAATAAGTGACTTTTATCTTAGAAACTTTAGGTTCGAA